>PVHX01010710.1:0-68457 GCA_004024805.1 Geosciurus inauris | reverse complement strand
GCGCGGTGGCTCAAGCCTGTAATCCCAGCACTTAGGGAGGCTGAGACAGGAGAATCGCGAGTTCAAAGCCAGCCTCAGCAATGGCGAGGCGCTAAGCAACTCAGTGAGACCCTGTCTCTACATAAAACACAAAAATAGGGCTGGGGATGTGGCTCAGTGGTCGAGTGCCCCTGAGTTCAATCCCCAGTACCAAAAAAAATAAAATAAAATAAAAAAAAAAAAAATAAATGCACTTAAAAGATGGAAGACAAGATTTAGCACTTCACTTGCCATGGAGGAAAAAATAATCATGTTATTCTATGATCCATCTGAACTCAGTTGTTCTAGCAGACTTTTAAAAATATCTAGAGTAGGGGTTGAGGATGTAACTCAGTGGTAGAGCACCTGTCTAGTATGCTTGAAACACTGAGATCTATTCTCAGCACACACACAACACACACAAAATCTAGTGGCCACTGATGTTATCTTCTACAAAGTACATGTGAAAAAGATGTTTGTACTGATAAAACAAGAAAGGTTAATTCATTGCTTGAAGTTAAAACCACAAACAAAAGAGGAATTTATATATTAGAAATGTGGACATATAGTCAATTCTTTGAGGCAATGAAATAATTATCCAAAGCAAATAAAAGAGAATATCTTAAACTGACAAGTGAAAATTTGTGGTAAAATCATACTATTTGGAAATACAGCACTGATTCCCAGAAGTAACAGTTTAAAGAATTAACAGTGGTTTTAGTTAAGCTACTGGACATTGAATGAGAAAGGATGGGGCAAGAAACTGTTGCTTATAGTCATAATATTTTACTTTAATTAAAAACTTAATGAAAAAAATCCTGTCATACACAAAGTTGATTAAAACACAGTCCAGGGCTGGGGATATATAGTTTAGTGGTAGAGCACGTGTGAGGCCCTGGTTTCAATCCCTAGCATAAACAAAAAAAAAAAAAAAAAATCAAGCTGGGTGCATGCCTATAATCCCAGAGACTGGAGGCTAAGGCAGGAGGATCACAAACTCAAGGTCAGTCTTAGCAACTTAGTAAGACTCAGTCTCAAAAAGAGAGAGAGAAATAGAGGTGGGGTGGGGGGAAGTTTGTTCTTTGGCTCTTTACTTATATGGGGAGTTACTCCCTTATTGTGCAATATAAAATTTTCTGAATACTGACACTACACTACAGCAGAAAAGTGCAAAAACTTGAACTTCTCTCCAGAAAAGTATTTAAACCCTTCCTTCCAATATATTATTAAATTGGTATGATACTGACTAATGTCTATAAGCTCACTGATGTTTGAACTGGTCTCAAGTGAAATATTCATGGCTTCTACCTCACATTATTTTTTTCTCCTTATCTTTTCTACTGACTTTCCACACAATATAGTCATGAATCACTGAATGACAGGGACACATTTTGAGAAATGCATTTTATCCTTATGCAAACATTACACTGGTCTTATACAAACCTAGATGGTATGGCATAACCTATATCATGTAGCCACTGTGTTTATTATAGTCTTTTGGTGACTGGAACATCGTTATACAGCACATGGTGGAATCATACATCCAAGGTGCCCCTCATCCAGGAATTATTTTCTTTCTTTTTTTTTCTTTGGTACTGGGGATTGAACTCAGGGGTACTCGACCACTGAGCCACATCCCCAGCCCTATTTTGTGTTTTATGTAGAGACAGGGTCTCACTGAGTTGCTTAGCACCTTGCCATTGCTGAGGCTGGCTTTGAACTCGTGATTCTCCTGTCTCAGCCTCCCTAAGTGCTGGGATTACAGGCTTGAGCCACTGCGCCCGGCTCCAGGAATTATTTTCTGCTAACTCTTCTGTGATCTTTCCTTTGAGTTCCAGTTGCATTTAAATTATGTGATTAATTATATATTACCTCATATTTTTCATTTTTTTAAATTTAATTTGATCTGTCTAACTAGTTTGTAAGCCTCTTGAGAGCAGAAGTAAAGATCTATACTACTTCTGTATCCTCTGTAACAGGGTTCCACTGTGGGTTGTAGTTCCAGAACCACCCTATCCCTCACTGACCTAAATAATTTCAGTTTTCTCATGTTAAATAAGGACAATAATAGTAACCATGACTCCTAGGATTGTTTTGTGGATAAACTTAGACATATATGTGTGTATATA
Organism: Geosciurus inauris; assembly: GCA_004024805.1. Lineage (NCBI taxonomy): Eukaryota > Metazoa > Chordata > Mammalia > Rodentia > Sciuridae > Geosciurus > Geosciurus inauris. The sequence goes on along the minus strand of PVHX01010710.1, from coordinate 66,310 downwards.
CAGTGTATATACTGTGCATTTTAGCATAACAAATGTTTAAAGTATCACTGATATTTTAATAATTATTAAATTGACAAATATGAATATTTGTGAACTAGTTTATTAGTTTAGTCTAATTATGTAATTAACATGCTTTGGTCTTTTGAATTACATCTGATAATACTAGTAACTTCTTTTCCTTTATTCTTTTTTAACACCTAGTCACAGCCAGGTATGGTGTGGCACAAGTCTGGAATCCCCATGACTCAGGAGGCTGAAGCTGGAGGATCACAAGTTTGAGGCCAGTCTTGGCAACTTAGCAAGATCCAGTCCCAAAATAAAAATTGTTAAAAGGCTGGGAGTGTACCTCAGCGGTACAATACTCATGGGTTAAATCCCCAGTACCACCCTACCCTAGAAAAAATCACTAGTCACAAATTCTAAAATTAACACCAGTAAATACTTAGTTTACCCCCTTCACTAAAGATTATGCAGTAATTAACAATATTCTGATTTCTGTAGATTTGCACTTAACTGGAGTCACAAAACAGATACTGAAAGATGTTGTTTGTACTATTAATACTGTGAATTGCCTCGAAATTTATTTTGAATCATCGATAAGGTTTTCTTTGGAGTTGCCAACCTAAAAAATTAACCCTAATATAGTTAAATAAATAAATGTCAGGAAAGGTATTATGGCACTATGAAAATATATTTGGCTCATATATTTGATCCATCTGCCAATTTAAATAGTCCTCAACCTCTTTCCAAAAAACACTATTCTTTAAGCCTCATGAGCGTAAGTAGTCAACTTTAAAAAAAAAAAAAAAGAGTTTATAAATCAAATTAGAAATCCCTGAATTGCTCTTGATGTTTGTTGGCTGAAAACTAGTATATCTTCTAATTTTTTCTTTGAGTTCTTTGACATTTACCTTACTCTCAAGACTAAAAATGTTTCTCAGTAAAAGTTCAGATGGCCACTCTTGTGGATTAATTGTAATTCAAAAGTATTTAGCAAACTGATATGGAGATGTTCTATCACAGCTAGACTATATTGTGTGGCTAATGTTTTACATTTACATCATCATCATATTAATCAACATGAACAGAATATAAAAGGCATCACTATGTGAATAGTTAAAAATATGATAATAACAATACATTAAAATCGTGCAAAGACAAAGCAATAATCCAAGGTGGTAACTTTTTTAGACGAGGGCAAGATTTAGGAGTTCAGAATGATGCTTAAATACCAAAATAGTTGAAAGATACATCTTCACCTGAGGCTTCCACTTCCTTTGTCAGCTTACACAATTCCTATGCTATGTAGAATATGGCACTCTCACCAAAGAATCATTATGGCAAAAGGAAAATTGAACTATGACAACCATGAATGGCATTACTGAAATAAGAAAAAAAAAGTTTGAACAAAGTAAAGATGGCTTTTATCTCATTCAAAACAAATTCCATCTTGAAATCCGGCTTCAGTGTGCCAATAACACTAAGTCACTTAGGTTTCAAAACAGTGACCACTTGAGAGAGAAAACACAAAACCAACTTGGATAAATAGAATTAGATTTAATCTACCCATGGGAAATATGAAACAGGGAAATCAACACATTTCCTAAAGTATAGCCAAGAACTCTACTCTAAATCAAAACTACTTTCATTCTATTAACATTATGAGCTTCATTTTATACTTGATCTTAGCCAAACACCAAGAAGTGTTGTAGCAATCTCATTTTAATTAATTATTAGGGTTGTATTGGTATTAATATGGGAGTAGGAACATGTTTTACAAAACACAATACACAGTGTTTGGGAATGAGATTATTTCAGGAAATATGTCTTGAAGTTTATAATTACTATCCTAACACTGAATTACCTATTCTGGATGTTTTTGTTTGTTTGTTTTTGCAGAATTGAGGATTGAACCAGGACCTCATGCATGCTATGGAAAAGCTCTATAAATAAGTTATATTTCCAGGACATTTTTAATTTTCTTTTGAGACAGGGACTCACTAAGTTACCCAGGCTGGCCTCAAACTACCCAGGCTATACCTGGAAATTGGTCTATGTACACAGTTTAACACTATTATGCCCTAAAATGAATGAAATCCTGACATTTGACACAACATGTATGAAACTGGAGGGCACTATGCTCAGTAAAATAAGCCAGATACAGCAACACAGATATTTCATGATTTCACACGTGGAATCTAAAGAAGTCAAATTCATAGAAATGTAGAGTACAACTAGTGGTTGCTAGGGGCTGGATATCAGAGAATGAAGAGGTATTGGTTAGAGGGTACATGATTTCAGTTAGGATGAATCTAGTACAATGGCTATAATTAATAATGATGCATTGTCTACTCAAAAATTGCTAAGATTGTATGTTATGTGTTCTTTACCACAAACAACTAATAAGTACATGAGGTAGTGCATGTTAATTATCTTGATTTCATTATTTCACAAAGTAGACATATATAAAAATATCACATTGTGCACTGTACATATAAACAATTTTGTCAATTATATCTAAATAAAATTTTTATATAAAGAAGAAAAACCAAAAACAATATAAAGAATAAAAACCAAAAACAGTTCAATGTGTTATAGTTATTTATAAAGCAAAAACAGTTCAATGTGTTATAGTTATTTATAAAGCAAGATGACAAAATAATTGTATTAAACATTAATGAGTTGTGGGTTTAAGGCAATATTGTTTTATAATCCAATATAAAATTCAAATCTTTTTCCTTAATTTATTTACATGTTGAAAGTTTACCATTAAAAACACTGAGAAGCCTGGCATGGTGGCTCACACCTGTAATCCCAGCACTTTGGGAGGCTGAGACAGGAGAATCACGAGTTCAAAACCAGCCTCAGCAATGGCGAGGCGCTAAGCAACTCAGTGAGACCCTGTCTCTACATAAAACACAAAATAGGGCTGGGGATGTGGCTCAGTGGTCGAGTACCCCTGAGTTCAATCCTCGGTGCCAAAAAAAAACCCAAAAAAACAAAAAACACTGAGATGTGCCTAGTTTTTAAATTCAGAGATATAAGAGATTGAATGTTACTAGAGTTCAGAAACGAAGAAGAGTATGTCCTCAAAGCAACACCTAAGTTACCTATTTCAAGTAAGTTGCTGAAAGTGCAATCTTAATGCTTTATCTCTTTTATAAATCTTTTCATGTTTTTAAAACATGAAAAACAAGACCATGCTTGTCTAATGACAATCTAGCATGAGTTTTTTTGAAAGTCCTAATTATATCTCCCTTCTATTATGCCTAGGAATTTTGGATTATCTCCTGGGAACTTAAGTGAACTCTGTAGTTCCTCAGCAATTATTTGTAAATGAAGATTACAATGAATCTATCTCAGCAGAGTATGATGAACCTATCTTTGGACCAGGCAGAAATTATTTTGCAGGCCCACTCAATATGAATCCCACAGTGAAAAAGGGAAAAGTTGACCTTAAACACAAAACCTACAAGTTATAGAGAAAAATTTTAGTAAGATCAAGATGGCTTAAAATAGTTTTATACAAACAAAATGAGTTTTGTTTGGATTCTAAATTTGCAGTGAATTTACAACCCATCATGCTCCAAATTCTTCTTTATAAGGTGTACAATTACGTTGAATGTCTCAGTATGCCAAAGACAAATAGCCAGCACTACCATCCACCTTAAAAGTTTTTTGTTGTTGTTGTTGTCTTAAATATATACATAAATCTGGTTCTCAAAAGTCAGTACCAATACCACTTCATAGAATCGGCAACTCGGTTTCAACCTACAACTTCCAAATTGTTTCCGTTTCTACACCACTGCAACTAACAATCCTGCCAGACTAAACAAAACCATTCAGTGGTTTTGTCTGATGTGGAAAAAAGTCTGTGAGGGACTAGGAGGTGCCACCAAATTCATGCCAGTATAAAGATCTAAATTGGTTGGGCTACAAATTGGTGTCTTAACACAACACATCACCTTATTTCAATTCTCTACCTTTTTTAGTAAAAATAATTTTTACCAGGGTAATTTTTAAACTTAACACTCAAAAGGAAAAAACAAAAACTGCTTTGGATGAAATAATGGTAGCATACCTGACGGAATCATCTGATAAATTTTTGAAAGATGATGATCTCTATAACGTTAAAATTTTTTATAGTGATCAGCAGGTCACAAAATGAGACTGTGAATGGTTGAAGAGAACAGAACATTAGCCTGTCAGACGATCTGAGTTCTAGTCCTTGAGCTACCAAAAACTGGTTATATACCCTTTGGCAAGTCATCTTACTGTGTCATAGTTTTCTCCTAGTGACTCTCAACTTCATGGTATTGCTAGGAAGATAGATGCAATATTTTACATGAATAGAAAAATACTTAAATTTAGCAAACTAACCAATTAAAATTAGTAAAATAATGTAATTTCATTATTGCTATTTTAATCAGAGGGAACTCTGTCAATGATATTATATTTTCATCCAAACAATTATTCAAGGGCAAGTATTCCTCTTTATTCTTTGGTACTTGGGATTGAATATAGAAGTGCTTTACCACTGATCTACATCCCCAGGTCCCTATTTATTTATTTATTTTTTAATTTTGAGATGGCATCTACAATGCTAGGGCCTCCCTAAGTTGCCGAGGCTGGCTTCAAACATGCAATCCTTCTGCAAAAGGCAAGTATTTCTCTGAGACTATTTCTGAAAAGTCAAATTATAAATTTATAAAAGTAAACAATGCTCAGAGTCATATTTGATAGGTGGGTACTTGTTACATTAATTCAATAGTGAAAAGTACAGCTTGAAGAGTACTCCCCTTGTTCCAGATGAAAGCTACCACAATAGCAGGAATTGCTAGGTTCAATTCTCTCCATTTATTTTTCCTTTCCTTTGCTAACTAACATTCTATTGACTTCAGAAGTGATTTTGGCCTTCAGCAGGGTGAGAGACAATTGGAATTCAATCTACAATTTTCATTCTAGTAGAGGAGTCATTCATAAAAGCAATTTAGAAACCACGTAGAGGTATCCTATTTCAGTCAAGAAGTGTTTTTTTAAATAGGAGGTATTTAAATATCACTGAATAAAAATAATTTGTTTCTTAAAGTGTGGCATCAAGGAATGTAGGAGGAATATATAACAATCTTAGTTTATCAAAAATCCAAAAAAGGAAATTAAAACAAGTAGCATTTTCCATAGCATTACATAATATCTAGAATTTATAAAGATAAGTAACAGACACTACAGGAGCTGGTTGGTCATAGTTTCTGATTCATGATATATTAAGTTATGTTTAATATATATTAAATATTAAATTATATTCAAAGTAATTTTTATAGTTAGTATTTATATAGTTTAATTCTGTAAATACATACTAATGCATGTGTAAAAAAATAATAATAATTCTGGAAAACAATACCTAGCCCACACCTTTTGGAGGAAATTTTTAGAAAATATTATAGTATAATATTTTATGTACACTATGTACACTATACATGCTGATGTAATCAACATTAACTCCTTCAAATATTGGCTATTCCTGTTTTTCTACTTTCAAGTCAACATAATACAACACACGATTTCATATATGCCAACAAGGTGGTAACAATAGCTTCAACTTCTTTTATGCTAGGAAAACTACACATCCCATATGTGCATACTGAAAATAGGGCTATTTGGGCAAATCTTAAAGTTAACATTAGAAAAATAAAAGAAAATTTTAGCATTAACTTGACTTTTTAAAATCCTTACCTTTTCTCCTCAATATGATATTCTCCGGTATAATACACAAAGTTTATTGTGAATTCACTTTAGCCTAATACTTATTCTTTCCTTTGGCTATGAATATTTCAACATCTTGAAAATGCATTTGAGCTTATTTTACTATTATTGACCCCTTTCATCAGCTCTCAAATGGAGTTATGCATAATCTACTAATGCAAAACATTTTTGGAAGCATCGCTTAGTGGAGTTCCATGCTATGTAACATGTTCAATTAATAAGAAATTTTAAAATAAGCTTCAGGGAAAGCTACCTGCCAAACAACATAGTGTTCATAGTAACAAAATTATCTCTGGGATTTAGAATTTCAAATCAAAATAAATCATCAAGTACTGAAAAAAATAATTTTCTGTGTCAAATAGAAATGTTAACATCTTGAAAAGCTTGTAGTATGAATCATTTAAAGACCTTCCTAGGATATTTTAACTTTATATAAGCCACAATTTAAAATCCTCAGTCAAATGAAAGTCACCTTCGCAATGTATTTTGAATTTGAATTTAGAAAGACTGAAGCACAAAAATAACATGAAGATACAATAAGGACTCAGGTGTCCTCAATTCCTGTCACCTTGCCAAGCATAGTTTGTTCACCTGTATTTGAAAGGGACATAAATATCCTTGATTTGACTGCAAGATATGGCTCTCTTTGTTCAAATATTGATGTGAAAGGCTTTTGGCTATTACTGTTTTTCTCTGGAGAAGCTGCAGCTGTGACAGTTGACCTCAGCCTTTGAAGACGAAAAGATTTTGTCTGGGAAAATGACTTACTGATTATCAGAGTTAGCCAGAAGAAAAGGCCTCAGTCTTCAGAGCTTCGTCTCTGAACAACTGCTCTCTTTCACTGCTCTTAATATATGAAGCATCACCCACACCACAGTACTCCAGAGGATACCATAGAGAATACAAAATGAATATGCACCCTGGCGTTTGCAAATCAGACAGTGGTACCTTCAACATTAACAAATGATGCCCTGTGAAGTTCTTGACTATGAAATCCTGACTCATTTTGCTATCATCTACTTATTGTAGATTTGTGGCCAAAATAAGATCAATTTATCAGATTATGACTCTTGCCACCCTGAAAGACCTGCATCTCTTATAACCTATAACATCTATTCATACCCTTATAAATGAAGTTGTGTTTGATCAAGGCAGATAGACAGAAATTCTCTTTTATTTTTCTTCTACTTTGCTTTATGTTTCATATGCTTCTGCCTGGAGACTCTGTGTGTGTGTGTGTGTGTGTGTGTGTGTATTTGACATGTATTTGATTGCTTTATATGTACATGGACTCTCTATAGAAGAATTTACTAAAATACCTGCCAACAGAAATTCTTTACCATTTATTAATTATATATCTCAGATCACTCATGTATGTATTAGGAACAACAATATTACTGTCTTCCCTAGTCTGTAAAAGTATTATGATATCAATCAATAAATATGCAAGGTGCTTAGAAGCCGACAAATGCTATGCAAATGTTATTCTATAAATGTACAAAATTTTAATAGAAAATTCTTCTTAATATTAACTGAACAAATAAATGCGAAAGAAAATATTTTGAACAGAATTTCTTAGGGTCTAAACACCCTGTTCTAATGATCTTACTTAGTGTATCTTTTATAAGTGGGTCATATTTTCCATGTAAGATTAGCTCTACTGTGAAGTACAGAATCATCCAATATTACTTCTTTCTTTAAGGTAAAATAAAGACTGACATTACATTGCACATCAGTATCTTTACCTGTTAATTGGTTTACTTGGATACAGGCAGTTTAACCCTTTGAGGATTTAATACAATATATGTATATGTTTTAATCAGCTTTTTCACTTCTGTAACTTAAAGATCCGACCAGAACAAGTGTAAAGGAGGAAAGGTTTATTTAGGGGCTCAATCCATAGACAGCAGACTCCATTCCTCAGGGCTCAAGGTGAGGTAAGACATCATGGTGGTAGACTGTGGCAGAAGGAAGTGATTCACATGATGATCAGAAAGCAAAGAGAGAGACTCCACTGGCCAGATACAAATATATACCCTAAAGCCACACCCCAATTCTCACTTCCTCCAGCCACACCCTACCACTTCAGTTACCACTCCGTTAATCCCTGTCAGGAGATTAATTCACTGATTAGGTTAAGGCTATAACCTGATCATTTCTCCTCCAAATCTTCTTGCATTGTCTCACATATGAGATTTTGGGGGACACCACATCTAAACCATAACACTATAGTTTCAAGGAATGAACATTCTTACATAATCAGAGTAACAGATAAGTTTGTGGGTCTATTTTTGAACCTTATAGTCATCAAATGAATTTTTTTTTTCGGTACTGGGGATTAAACTCAGAGGTACTTGACCACTAGCCACATCCCCAGCCCTATTTTGTGTTTATTTAGAGACAGGGTCTCAGTGAGTTGCTTAGCGCCTCGCCTTTGCTGAGGCTGGCTTTATTTTTATTTATTTATTTTTTTAATTTTTTTTTTAGTTGTTGATGGATCTTTATTTTATTCATTTATTATTTGTATGTGGTGCGGAGGATCGAACCCAGTGCCTCACGCATGCTCGGCAAGCGCTCTACCACTGAGCCACAGCCCCAGCCCCTGAGGCTGGCGTTAAACTTGCAATTCTCCTGTCTCAGCCTCCCAAAGTGCTGGGATTACAGGCATGCGCCACTTTGCCCTACAAATGAATTTTTTAAATTTCCTTTATGTTTGTTTGGTACGGGGGATTGAACCCAGGGACACTTTACAAGTGAATTACATCCCCAGTCTTTTTTATTTTTTATGTTGAGACACAGTCTCACTAAATTGCTTAGGGACTAACTAAATTGCTGAGGCTGGCCTCAAAGTAGAGATCCTACTGATTTAGATTCCAAAGTCGCACACAGCCAGCAAATGAAATTTTTTTAAAAGAATTCTTTTTTGACATAGGCACGAATTAGTGGACTAAACTCAATAAACAGATACCCATTTGTTTTGTGTTTAAACCAGACCATTTCATAAGATCTCAGGAAAACTTGTTTTTAAAACTAACCTGAAGAAAACGCAACTAATCTGGCAAATTTGACCTTTAGTGTTATATCAAGATAGAAGTAAAAAGTATTGTTCAGTGAACCCTACATCAATTATTTTAAGGTATTTGCTAATAGTAATGGTAAAAATGTTGGCAGGTCTTATAAAAGTACTCTATTATTTCTGTTCTGATTGTGTCTTAAAATAGCCCAAAGAAAGAAGAAAGAGTAAGAAAGAAAGAAAATATTTAATATAGAAATTCTGACAAAATCTACCAATGTTATTTGAATCCAGCAAAGATCAGAAATATATGAACCAAGAAGTTAGTCACAATGCCCTGGCAACTGAGTACAATGATGCTTCTATCACTACTGAGGTTTTTAGCTTTGCTGACTTACACTTCAAAAATTCCAAACTCTGCAATACAAGATGCATAAGACTCTCACAGAGTGTGTTCATTATAGTCTGAAAATTAAAATATTCCTAAAGTTTTATCTCACTGACCCCACAGTGTCACAAACTGGCCATAGATTTAAACTTCAAATTATGCTAATTATTAAATCAGTAAAGTTTGAATTCAATCTATTGAACTGCTGATCTTATAGTCAATATATGCCCCAGAGTACACTCTCCCACTCCCCATCCCCTGCTACATTCAGTAGTAGAGCTACCCTGTTCTAAACACTGTTGCTTCTGGATGACTTTCAGCGGGAAGTCAAAATAAAATAAATTACGGCAGTCAATCCAAGAGGCAAGAAGACATGGACAACAACCAAGACAGATTCTCTCCTTTCTAAGCTCCCATTCCAAGAAAAAGAATGGGGGAGAAACTCTTTAATACAGGCCAGTTATTTTACAAGACAGACAGTGAATGGAGAATTATGGGTTACATCAGAATTCTTCAAAATATTACAAAGATAATCATGGAGCTGTGATAGAACGAATATTCCCATGGGCAAGTTGAATTAAAATCTTTAAAAACTAATGACAATTCACAGTTCTTATTTAATATTCAGCATACACAGGATGCTGTTTCAAACAAGTGACTTAAACAAAATTAATAATATTCATGGAGGTAGGGGGAGTCTTAGGTGAAGTTTACACAATTATTTTTAAAATGCATTCTTTATTTTGAGTTAGAATAAGTCACCTTTAATAGTCAGACACTGGGGCTGGGGTTATGGCACAGTGGTAGCGTGCTTGCCTAGCATGCAGGAGGCACTGGGTTTGATCCTCAGCACCACATAAAAATAAAAAAATAAAGATATTCTGTCCACCTATAACTAAAAAATAAATATAAAAAAATAGTCAGACACTGATCTTGTAGTCAATATAAAATTATAAAATTTCCACTTAGAACATCAGGACTCCAAAAATTTGGGATTCTAGAGAATTTCAGATTTGAGGTTTTCAGATTAGGAATGCTCAACCTCTGTTTTATATCCTATTATAAAACACTCTTTTTCTTAATTCAGGCTTTATTTCTCTTTAAAAAAAATCCAAGACTGAATTGAGAACACCTGTGGATTCTGCATTTACCATGGGTAATACTCTAAAAAGTATGATATAAAAATAAAATTTATAAGTTAAATTTGATTTTCCACAGATACAATTAGGTTTTGGAGGATTTATTCCCCAACTGCTGTCAGCCCTCACATGTCAATCCTCTCTAGAAACTACCCTCAATGGAATAGAACATCTTGTCCAAGATCAAACCAGCTCCTAGGGGCAACTTGCATCAGAGGACTGGTCAACGTCAGGGTACAAAGACCCAAACTCCTTATTTCTACCTGGAACAACTCCAGAGAAACTTTTCATGTGGTTGACTGAGGCCTTTGTTCTGATGTATCACAGCCTAGCCTCTCTTTCTGCCCAATCCTGCTTCCTTCCCTTCTCTGACAGTTGTACATTCCAAGAGTTCTTACTAACAAACTTCCTGCAAATTAATGTTTCCTGGGAAACTAATCTGCAACTGTTGTATATAGGTCAAACAGCACTACATAAGAAACCAAATACATAAAACTATTTAAAGATTGAAATGCAGGTTAAGATCCTTTATCTGAAATGCTTGGGACCAAAAGCATTTTGGATTTCTAGTTTTTGGATTTTGGAATATTTGCATGTATAAAATGAGATGTCTTGGGAAAGGGACCCAAGTCTAAACATGAAACTCATTTATGTTTCATATACACTTAAACAAATGACCTGAAGATAATTTTGTAGACTATTTTTAGTGCACCTGTGTTTTAACTGTAGCCCAGCACACGACATTAGGTATGAAAATTTCCACTTGGGACATCAAGGCTCCAAAAAGTTTGGATTCTAGAGCATTTCAGATTTGAGATTTTCAGATTAGGAATTAGAGGTTTTCAACCTCTATTTTATATCCTATTATAAAACACTCTTTTTCTTAATTCAGGCTTTATTTCTCTTTTAAAAAACAATCAAAGACTGAAATGAAAACCTATCTTCACTAAGGTCATAAGGTACACACACACATCCTTCTAAATCTTTTGTCATATATACATATATATCATTTTTAATATACTGGGGATTGAACTCAGGGGCTTTACCATTGAGCTACATCTCCAATCTTTTTTTTTTTATATTTTTTTTAGCTGTAGATGGACACAATATCTTCATTTTTTTAATTTATTTATTAAATATGGTGCTGAGGATCGAACCCAGTGCCTCATGCATGCAAGGCAAGCGCTCTACCACTTAGCCACAATCCCAGCCCCCTCCAATCTTTTTTTTTTTATTTTAAAATTTGAGACAGGGTTTCACTAAATTGCTAAGGCTGGCCACGAACTTACGATTTTCTTGCCTCAGCCTCCTGAGTCACTGAAATTGCAGGCAAGCACAACAATGCCCAGCGAGAAAGAAGACTATAGTTTAAAAGGAAGGATGCAATAAAGATAAGACTTAAAGCAAGGCACAGTGCTACATGCCTATAATCCCAGCGACTTGGGATGCTAAGACAGGAGGATGCCAAGTTGAAAGGCAGCCCTCTCGAATTTAGTGAGGCCTGAAGCAACTTCTTAAAATAAAAAATAGAAGGGGATGTGACTCAGAGGTTAAGCACCCCTGGGGCAAATCCCTGGTATTAATAAATACATACATACATACATACATAAGATTTAAGATTAATTACCCTTTTTTTTAAATTAGAGCTTTGTGGTTTTACACAGTAGTTGGATTCATCCCAACAAACTCATACATGTATGGAAATCAATTTGGTTCTAGTGTATCTGTTTTGCTCTCTTACTCTAATTTCACATTTCCCTGTTGCAAGCATATTTATGCTTAAAAACAAAATTTTATTTTGCTTATATAAAGCAAAATGATTATATAAATTATTGTTTCACTGACTTAAACAGATCAATTACAAGTAAGGAAATAGAAGATGCCATCAAGAGCCTTCCAAACAAGAAAAACCCTAGACCAGATGGATTCTCAGCCGAGTTCTACAAGACCTACAAAGAAGAACTAACTCCAATACTCTTCAAATTATTCCATGAAATAGAAAGAGAAGGAACCCTTCCAAACTCATTCTATGAGGCTAGTATCACCTTGATTCCAAAACCAGACAGACACATCAAAAAAGGAAAATTTCAGACCAATATCCCTGATGAATATAGATGCAAAAATTCTCAATAAAATTTTGGCAAATGGAGCCGGGCACGGTGGCACAAGCTGTAATCCCAGCACTTAGGGAGGCTGAGACAGGAGAATCATGAGTTCAAGGCCAGCCTCAGCAACCGCAAGGTGCTAAGCAACTGAGTGAGACCCTGTCTCTACATAAAACACAAAATAGGGCTGGGGATGTGGCTCAGTGGTCAAGTGCCCCTGAATTCAATCTCCAATACCAAAAAAAAAAAAATTTTTTTGGCAAAAGGCACACAAAAGCATATTAAAAAACTAGTGCACCATGATCAAGTGGGGTTCATTCCAGGGATGCAAGGTTGGTTCAACATACAGAAATCAATTAACGTAATCCATCACATCAATAGACTTAAAGATAAGAATCACATGATTCTATCAATTGATGCAGAGAAAGCATTTGACAAAATACAGCACCTTTCATATTTAAAACACTAGAAAAACTAGGCATTGTAGGAACATACCTCAACATTGTTAAAGCAACATATGCTCATCCTAAATGGAGAAAAATTGGAAGCATTCCCTCCAAAAACTGGAACAAGACAGGGATGCCCTCTCTCACCACTCTTATTCAATATAGTCCTTGAAACTCTAGCCAGAGCAATTAGACAGACAAAAGCAATTAAAGGGATACAAATAGGGGGCTGGGATTATGACGCAATGGTAGCGTGCTCGCCTAGCACGCAGGAGGCACTGGGTTCGATCCTCAGCACCACATAAAAATAAAATAAAGATATTGTGTCCACCTACAACTAAAAAATAAATATTTTTTAAAAAAGGGATACGAATAGGAAAAGAAGAACTCAAACTATCATTATTTGCAGACGACATAATTCTATACTTAGATGATCCAAACAATTCCACCAGAAAACTTCTAGAACTGATAAATGAATTTAGCAAAGTTGTAGGATATAAATCAATATTCATAAATCAAATGCATTTCTATACATCAGCAACAAGTCCTCTGAAAGAGAAATTAGGAAAACTACTCCATTCACAATAGCCTCCAAAAAATTAAAATACTTGGGAATCAATCTAACAAGAGTGGTGAAAGACCTTTACAATGAAAACTACAAGACACTAAAGAAAGAAATTGAAGAAGATCTTAGAAGATGGAAAGACCTCCCATGCTCTTGGATAGGCAGAATCAATATTATTAAAATGGCCATACTACCCAAAGCACTATACAGATTCAATGCATTCCCAATTAAAATCCCAAAATCCTTTCTTATAGAAATAGAAAAGGCAATCATGAAATTCATTTGGAAAAATAAGAGACCCAGAATAGCCAAAGCGATCCTGAGCAAGAAGAGTGAAGCGGGAGGCATCACAATACCAGACCTTAAACTTTACTACAAAGCTATAGTAACAAAAACGGCATGGTACTGGCACCAAAATAGACATGTAGACCAATGGTACAGAATAGAAGACACAGAGAGTAATGCACATAAATACAGCTATCTCATACTGGACAAAGGTGCCAAAAACACACATTGGAGAAAAGATAGCCTTTCCAACAAATGGTGCTGGGAAAACTAGAAATCCATATGCAGCAAAATGAAACTAAACCCCTATCTCTCACCATACACAAAACTCAACTCAAAGTGGATCAAAGACCTGGGAATTGAACCAGAGACCCTGTGTCTAATTGAGGAGAAAGTAGGCCCAAATCTTCATCACGTCGGATTAGGCCCCGAATTCCTTAACAAGACTCCAAAAGCACAAGAAATAGAAGCATGAATCAATAAATGGGATGGATTTAAACTAAAAAGCTTTTCTCAGCAAAAGAAACTGTCAATGAGGTAAACAGAGGGCCTACATTCTGGGAGCAAATTTTTGCCACATGCACATCAGATAGAGCACTGATCTCCAGGATATATAAAGAACTCAAAAAATTTAACATCAAAACAACAAACAACCCGATCACTAAATGGGCTAAGGAGCTGAATAGAAACCTCTCAGAAGAAGATAAACAATCAATAAACAAATATATGAAGACATGTTCAACATCTCTAGCCATTAGAGAAATGCAAATCAAAACTACCCTCAGATTTCATCTTACCCCAGTCAGAATGGCAGCTATCCAATATATAAGCAACAATAAATGCTGGCAAGGATGTGGTGAAAAAGGTACACTCAAACATTGCTGGTGGGACTGCAAACTGGTACAACCAATCTGGAAAGCAATATGGAGATTCCTTAAAAAACTTGGAATGGAACCACCATTTGATCCAGCTATTCCACTCCTTGGCCTATACCCAGAAGACTTAAAAACAGCATACTACAGTGACACAGCCACTTCAATGTTTATAGCAGCTCAATTCACAATAGCTAAACTGTGGAAGCAACCCAGATGCCCTTCAATAGATGAATGGATAAAGAAACCATGGTACATATACACAATGGAATATTATTCAGCAATAAGAGAATAAAGTTATGGCATTTTCAGGTAAATTGATGGAATTGGAGAACATTATACTAAGTGAAGTAAGCCAATCCCCAAAAAGCAAATGCTGAATGTTCTTTCTGATTAGTGGATGCTGATACATAAGCGGGGTGGGAATGGGGAACATAGGAGAACTGAAGGAACTCTGGATGGGGCAGGGAGGAGGGAAAGGGGAATGGGTGTAGTAAAGATGGTTGAATGAGATGGTCATCACTACCCTCGGTGCATGTATGAAGACACAAATGGTGTGACTCTATCTGGTTTGCAACCAGAGAGATGGAAAAATTGAGCTCTATACATGTACTATGACTTGAAATGCATTTAAATAAAGTAATTAATTAATTAAAAAATTGTTTCACTGATAAAAGCATTTCTTTTTGATCATGGTGTTATTCAAAGCACACCAGCTTTTAGAATGCAAAAAAACTACTCAATTGGCTAAGTAGTTATTAGTCTTGAATAGTTTACCATTTGCTGCTTCACAGTGTCACTCAACGCCCATTTAAATGCCTCCTTTGCTTTCCTCTACTATAGAGACTACATTGAAAACTAAAATATTGCTAGGAGTGGTGATGCATGCCTGTAATCCCAGCAGTTTGAGAGGCTCAGGAGGGAGGCTTCAAGTTCAAAGCCAGCCTCAGCAACTTACTGAGGCCCTGAGCAACTTGGCCTCAAAAGAAAAAAAGGGGGGGGCCATGGATATGCCTCAGTGGTTAAGCACCCCTGAGTTCGATCCCTGGTACAAAAAAAGAAAAGAAAGGAAAACTAAACTATTCAACTGAAGTACTCTTGGGCATGTAATAATTCTGGACAATATGATGGTAGAAGCTCCTAAAGAGAAATCTCTCCCTTTATAGAGTGGAAAGAATGCAATGAGTTTGCCTTTTGAGAACAAAGCTGTAAGCACAAGGACAGAAAGGAGTGAAGAAAGGTTATTTACTTATAGTAATTAAGGAGAGCAATGGAGTTAATTTGCAAAGCAGTGTTCTCCTTTGAGGGGCTTAGATTGGGGACATATACATATTCATATAAGAAAAATGTACTATCATACATAAAGGTGTGCACATTCCTGAGCATGCTCAGTTTGGGGTCATAAATCACATGTTCAAACAGGAAGATGGCACACACCTATGCTTTTGGACAGAGAACTCAGTGTTATAATACAACTATGAAAGCATGTTAACAGCTTTTAAAGGTGCCACAGCTTTCTCCTCCAGTAAGCATAGGAGTCTAACTCACTTGGTGACTCACAGAAGTCTCACAAGAATGAGGTTTTTTGATTCTTCATATCTTCCTTCCTAGAAAGTGGATATAATTCCTGGAAATGCAGCACTCATCTTAGGTCCAGAACAACAAGAAAGAATAAAAACCACATGATATGGCAAAGTGGAAATGAAGAAGGAGCCTGAGACATCCATGTTATTGTGGAGCCACTACACCTGCTCTTGGATCAGCTACCTTGACTTCATGTTACATAAGAAAAACAACATCTTTTTTAATTTTTTGTTTGTTTTTTTTTAAATTTTTATTCTTGTTTTATTTAGGCTTACATGTTGACAGTGTAAATTGACTCATTGTACATAGATAGAGGATAACATATCTTAAACCATTCAATGATTCTCATTCCACCACACTCATTTAATAACAGGAAGTATGAAAGTGTTCTCTAAATATACTCATTTAAGATTGCATGTTTATATTTTGGATCTGACTGTAATTTCAATTTTAATTTTTATGTATCGATGTGAGTCATCAGCTTTCATTCCTGCATAAAAAATTCTGAATAATCCAATATCTTTTTCATGACTCACAAACAAGAATCTATGCAATTTGCAGGATCCTTTGCAAAATGAAAATTCTGAGTGCCTTATCAAGGTGGTAGCAGCAGAGCACAGAGACCTTCTAAGTGTAGAGAGATCTGGCTCTTGCTATTTCCAACCTTATTTCATGCCTCTATTTTTCCTCCCCTTTCCTCTTCATCTAGCTTCAGACCCAATAGTCCCCCTCCTGCCTTACGGCATACACTATTCTTAGGTCTGCATGACTCTTAACTTTGCCCTTCATGGAGGACTTCTGATTCTTCAGATGTCTACTTAAAATTTACTCCTAAGGGGGCTGGGATTGTGGCCCAGTGGTAGAGCGCTTGCCTCGCATGCGTGAGGCACTGGGTTCGATCCTCAGCACCACATAAAAATAAATAAAATAAAGATATTGTGCCCATCTACAACTAAAAAAAAAAATTAAAAAAAAATTTACTCCTTAGACTTTTCCTGACAAGCCTATCTATGTCCTTTATTGTTTTTTCATTGTGTCTTGGTCTGTTGTAACATAATACCTTAATTTTCAAAACGAGATATTTATTGCTCACAGTTCTAGAGGTTAGGAAGTCCAAGATCAAGTGCCAGCATATTCTGTAAAGGCCCGCATTCTATATGGTAATCTTTTCATAGTGTCCTCATATGGTAGAAGAGATAAAGCAGCTACCTTGGACCTCTTTTTCAAGAGTGCTTAATTCCCTTATGGGAATTAAGCCCCACATTATGGGACTCCACCCTCATGACCTAATGACCTCCCAAAGACCTCCTCTTAATGTCATCACCTTGGAAGTTACATTTCACTATATGAAGTTTGGGAGGACACATACATTCAGACCAAAGCGTTCTTCCCCAGACCCCCCAAATCCATATCCTTCCAACATACAAAATACATTTATTCTATCCCAGTCACTTCAAAAGTCTTAACTCATTCCAAAATCAGTTCAAAAGTCTAAAGTCCAGAGCCTCATCTAAATATCATCTAAGTCAGGTGAGAATCAAGTTCTGATCCTGAGGCAAACTTCTCTTCAGCTATGAATCAATGGAATCAAACAAGTTACATGTTTCCAAAGTATAGTGGTGGGACAAGCATAGTATAGATATTTCTATTTCAAAAGAGAGAAATAAGAAGGAAGAAAGGGGTAACTTGTCCGAAGTAAGTACAAAATCCAACAGGAAAAACAAAATAAAATTTTAAGGCTGGAGAATAATCATCTTTGGCTCCATGTCTCAACATAATGGGGCAGAAGTTCAGCCCCAAAGGCTCTAAGCAATGTCACCTAAATGGACTGTGCAGGACTAAGCCCACACTGCAATTCTCATAAGTTGAAGTCAAGTGCCTTTGGCTTTTCCAGACTGGAACTGCACTTCAGTGGCTCTACTCTTCTGGGATCTTGGGGATGAACCCATACTCACAACTCTGTTAGGCACTGACTTACTGAAGACTCTCTCAAGTGGACTAAGGGGCAAATTTTTGTCTGGAACCCAATGTTTCTGGGGCATGCTTTGAAATCTAAGTGGAGATAATTATGCTCCAATAGCTCATGTACTTTGTGTACCAATGGAGATTGCACAGCATGGACACTGCCATGGTTTACCACTTGTGACTTTCAGAGAAGTAGACTGAGCTGCAACTGGAGTTGCCAAGAAATGCTGTACAGAAATGCAACAAGTGGAATATTGAAAGGCTTCTGCCTCTGAAGTGCTGGCATTTTGGACCTATGATGAACACAGGAGCCCCCAAAGATGATCAAAATAATGACTTCAGGGTCTTCTTTTTTTTTTTTTTTTGGTCTTGATGAGCAGCATCTGTCTTCCTTCTATCCATACTAACCCCCTTATCAAATGTTTGGTTGGCCACATCCTTGGTGTTATTTTTCAAATACATTTTTTCATTTATTACAATATAGCCAGATAGCCAGATTGAGAATGTTCCATATCTTTAAGTTCTGCTTCCTTTTTGATTATAAATTCCATCCTTAATTTATTTCTCTCACATTTTACTATAAGCAATCAAGAGAAACCATGCTGAACTCTCAACATTTGGCTTGGACGTTTCTTCCACCAAACACCCTATTTCATTGCTCAAAAGTTATAACTTCCATTAAGTGCTAGGACACAAACATGATTCAGCCAAGTTCTTTGCTACTTTATAAGGATCACTTTCCTCCAGTTTGCAGTAACATATACCTCATGGCCACCTGAGAACCCATCAGTAAAGCTTTTATTATTATTCATATATCTAAAAATATTGTGTTCATGACCACATAGATGATATCTTAGAAGATTGAAGATTTCTCTACAGGTCTCCTTTTCTCCTAACACCCTCACCAAAATAGTCCTTCAACTTCCTTTTATGGCAATATACCACAAAACTTTCCAGCGCTCTTCATTATCCATTTCCAAAGCTGCTTCCATATTTTTGGTTATTTGTTAAAGCAACACTCTATATTTTAGTACCAGTCAGGCTGCTATTTACAATTTACAGTAATTGCTCACAGTTCTGGAGGCTGAAAAGACCAAGAACAAGGCATCAACAGATTTAGTGTCTGGTGAGGTTTTTGCTTTATAGATGGCACTTTCTCATTGGATCTTCAGTGATGGAAAGGTTAAAGGGACTAACATGTTCCCTCAGGTCTCTTTTATAGGAGTACTAATCCTATTCATAAAGGATTTGCCATCATTCATCACTTTTCAAAGGCCCTGCTCTTAATACCATCACCTGGGAGATCATGATTCAACATATAAATTCAAAGTGAGCAGGGACACATACACTCAGACAATGTATATTATTTTTTTCCTGTACAAAACTATCATAATTTTAAAAAGTACTTATTTACTTCTTTATTGCCTATCTTTTCCTCTTAGAACATGAACTCCAGTAGTACAGACCATCAGGAATAATTTATGAATGTAGACTAAGCTCCTTGCATAGTGTCTGACATAAAATAAATACCAACAAATAATCTTAACAATAATGCCTACAAACTAAAGTCAGGCAGACCTAAGTTTGAATCTCAGCTCTGCCAATTTTTAGCTGAGTAAGCATCAATGAGTCTCCTCTGTGCCATGGCATTCTCAACTATGAAATGAGGTTATATAATAATAGCATAAACTATAAAACTGCTATGAAGTTTAAATAAATTATTATATACAAAGTGCTAAGCAGAAGACAGGTTCATCATATCACTCAGTCAAAAACTATTATTGTATTATCCTTATTTACATTTTTATTTCTTATCTGATTTATATTTTGAGTAATTCTTTCTAAATAAAAATCAACCAATTCTGATTTCCAATAAATTTTAAAAGTATCAGCATAGAAGGATGCTTGCTACTCTTTTGCTATAGCATAAACTTGTCTCAGATCACTGAGTATGAAAGGAGTGCATGCAGCTAATTTTATAACACTTGAGAAGAAGCATTTGTAAGAAATTAAAAGTTACTAAAAGGAATAATGCACTATGTGAAGTACTTCATAAAATATAAGCACTGCCCAAATATAAGGTTCAATGAAATTATTACAGTTGACCATTACTAATTTTGGGTGAGTGTTGGAGAAAGGACTAAGAATTAAGAGGTAGTTTTCTGGTCAGAGAAAATGAAACTATTTATGGCAACTAAATTTGGTTATCAGGGCTTCTCCAGCCTGATGTTGAACATTTTAACAATATGAGCTATGTAATTTACTAATTAAGCCGTAATTCTATGAGAATTATGAGTTTTCCATGAAGAATTATACCAATGGTTTCAGTTATATCTTGAATATGTTTTTCTTCTAATTCAATCCCCACCCATATATTATTTCATCATTCCTGACACTTTTTTCTTTTTAAGAAATGTTAAAAGAAATGTTATTTCTTTTTAAGAAAATATCCTACTTTTTTCTTTTTAAGAAATGTTCCTAGGCTGGGGTTGTGATTCAGTGGTAGAGCACTTGCCTAGCATGTGTGAGGCATTGGGTTCGATTCTCAGCATCACCTATAAATAAAGATAATAAACATCTATACAACTAAAAAATATTTTTTTAAAAAGAAATGTTCCTTGTTAAAGTTGGTTAATGAATATATCTATCCTATTTTTGCATAGATTTGAAATTTTACATTAAAAACTCTTCTTTCCTGCATTTTTAAAGTTGAATCTAATTTTTCTCTATAATAAATAATTTGGCAATGAATATCCTTATACACAAACCTTTGATGATACATTTGTTTGTGTCCCTAAAAGGAACTCCTAGAAATATACCTGATGTATCAAAGGTAAATATATGTTTGTAAGACTATTCATTCCCACTGAAAAAATAACCTTATGAAACATCATGTCCATTTATATTACTAAATACTACAGATATGAGAGTCTGTGACATAATCCCTAAACAAGCATGGCTATTAACTTCTTTAATCAACATCTCCCCTGACTCCCTGTACCAGGGATTGAACCCAGGGGCACTTAACTACTGAGCCACATTCCCAGCCCATTTATTTTTTTTTATTATAAGACAGGGTCTTGCTAATTTGTTGTTTAGATCCTTGATAAGTTGCTGATGCTGGCCTTGAACTTGAAATCCTCCTGCCTCAGCTTCCTGAGCTGCTGGGATTACAGGCGTGCGCTATTGTTCCTGGCTTTTAATCAACATCTTAATAAGCCTTAACTGTTAACTCTGGCTGTGGTGAGTGCAATCTGGTTTTGGAAAACAGATTATGTCACTGAATTTGTTATAGAAGGAAGAACAATAATGCAAGCCAGTGTATATTTTATTTATTTGGAAATTATACAATTTCAAAATTATCTCATATTGACACTGCATATTACCTAATATAACATCAGTAGATAGTTAATCCTTGGCTCAAAATAGGGAAAATACTATGATAATCAATATTCACTGATAATCAAGCAAGGATGGTCTATTTTAATAAAAACATTTAGCATGAACTTTATATATATACTTGCCTTTAAAAGCAAAAATATATACATACCCACTTTATTAAAACATACTCAAAAGAAAAGAGGGGCTAGAGGTATAGCTCAGTGGTAGAGCACTTGCTTAGCATGTGCAAGGATCTTGGTCCAATCCCTCCCACCACCAAACAAGAAAGAGAGAGAGAGAGAATGTACCACATGGATTACTTACTATTCCTTCATTCTTCTGTCATTAACCTATCATACTTAGGTACTTAATGTCACATTTTAAAATTTTTATAATTGTATATCTATCACAGGACTAGAATTTCATACTTTATACATGGGTATAGTTTGCCTTTTAAATCAAAAGTTTAAAATGTCTGACAGGTTGATCATACGGTCACTGTAAACTTTAGATTCATGGTTAGGTCAAGCCAACCTGGTGTCTGAGTGATGGAACTAGGCACTGATTGATTGCATGAATAAATTTCTTACTCTCCAACTAGGTAATAATCAGCAGCTATATAGTGGTGACATTTATAGCTTCAAAGGTGATGAAGAAGAGCATCAATAATTCATTTGATGTGTACCTCATCTTAAATGGATGGATCACATTGGAATTTTCCACAGTGAGCTTTTGATTAAATTTTTCAACCTGCCACACACACACACACTCAAAAGTACAGATTACTAAATACCACCATATACAAAAATATATTATTCAGTGAACTGGAACAATAGTGAGCTTAAATACCATAGCATTCCCATGCTTTGGGATACCTATTTAAGATAAACAAATGATAGAATTTGTACAATACATGTTATAAGACTGTTACATTAAATATATCACACAGTCCGACCCTTATTGTTCATCCAACTTCCATCCTTGTGGTAACCTACTGCAACTGAGGGTTCTAATGAGGTCCACAGGATAAATTATAATCTGGAAAAATCAACCTACAACCAATTTAACTACTAAACTTTTAGTTTAGGCAACATGCTTTTAATAGAAAGAGCATGACTTTGGGAGCTAGAAAAACAGGATTAAATCTACTTTCTCACTATGAGTCAAGACAAGTTACTAAATATTTCTGAGTCTCAATCTCCTCATCTGCAAAATGGTAATGATATCCAACTATTAAAGTTGCTATATGGATTAGGCCTGATAATGCAGTGTCTCTCATCCTGGGAATTTACAAAACCCTTTTATTTAGGGGTTTATGATTTTTTTTAAGTCTACATTTTCATTCTGATGTCAATTTTTTTAATGAATATAAGTATACACTGGTAACATACATATATAAGGTAAATTAATATGATGAAACAAAATACTGCTATACAGGTGTCAGTTCCTACTTTAGCATTTGTGTCATGGATCACACTGTCTTCAAATAGTAGTACTAAAATTGTCATAAAATTGCCTAATGAGAAACAGAGGAATACTTACATTAAAATAAAGTATTTGTGCCACATGAAAGTCAAATAGGATAACAATGCTCTATGTAATTGAAGATCTCCAACAGTTCAAATAAGGAAAAATGATGACAGGACAGTCATCACAAAGGTATGGACATGCTGAACTCAGAGAAAAACTGAGAAAACAAATTAGTTCTAATAATGATTTTAATGATTTTTGCCCTCCTAGTAAAATGTAACTGTTATTATTTTTATTTTACTTTTTTTTTTTTTGATACCGGGGATTGAACTTAGAGGCACTCAACCACAGAGCTACATCCTCAGCCCTATTTTGTGTTTTATTTAGAGTCAGATTCTCACTGAATTGCTTAGCATCTTGCTTTTGCTGAGGCTGGCTTTGAACTCATGACCCTCCTCCCTCAGCCTCCTGAGCTGCTGGGATTACAGGCGTGTGCCACCACACCCAGCTTATTTTACTTTTCTTGTTAATAAATCTATAACTTATTTTTTGTTTTATACTTCTGAAATAACTATAAGCATAAGGAACATATTTCAACTTTTAATTGGCATATACTTAAATAATAATTTCATTTAATATTGGAGGATCTGAGACAGCATTTTTAAGAAAAGGTGTCTGGTACATTTCTCTTTTTGAAGCTGTTTCTATATACATAGCACCTAATCCAAAATAGATCTTAGCAAAATTTAGTATCCATCCCTATACCTGTATATATTTATTATTACATAAGTATCTGGCATTTGGCTGGACTTATTTTTGCCAGCCAATGATAATCAATGAAAGGTCTGATGGACATGATTATTATTTCATTTTTTAGGCTTTATACAACAGAAATTATTCAATAAGTATAGACTGGCAAATTCAGTAACTTATTCCGTGCATGGAATGACAAAATGCAGAAAGCTTTTAGTAGCCATTTTTAGAATTTGTGATTAGAAACATTTCCTTTGATTTAATGAAGAGAACAGTATAGAATGTAGGGTATTCAAGAGAACTTTCAGAGCTTGGAATCATAAACTTCTTAGTTGCATCAGTAATTAGGACCTAACAGATTATGTAGTGATTCTATAGCCTTCTTTAAACAATTCTGAAAATAGAAATAGGAAATCATTGAAAAAAAGCCATTTAGTTTTATTCACTTATTTCTAACCTCTTTCCACAAAGAGCTTGATACAAGATTATTAATATTAACAATGCCATAAAAATATGACAAATTTCAGTATAAATCAGGTCGACTGCAGTGTGAGATTTCACCTGGTGTTGTGACTTGCTTAGTCAAGTGTTTTAAATCGTTTGAATTGCTCAAGATTCCTCCCAACCAATTCATAAGAGGAACTCTATTACAGGATCAAAGAAGAAAATAAGTAAGAAAGGCATTGATAAAAAAGGCTGCCAGAGATTTAATATGAGTTAGCAAAAGCTAAAATAAATTAGAGAGTTAATAAATCTAATTACAAAGCTGCAGGACAGAAGTAAAGGGGACTCTCAAAGAAAGATACAATCAAAGGAAGTTAATATACCAGCAGAGGTCAGGCAACTGCTTTCGTAAGTAACAGTAGAAATTCATAGGCATTCAGGTCATTGAACATAATGTATGCTGTTTCTTTTCTAATTCTACATATATTCTAAAAGGAAGGAAAATAGTCATTTTTTTCTTACTTAAACATCTAAATACTCCAAAATAACAAACAATAAATTAGGACATTTTCAATAAGCTCAAAAATCAGTTGCTGTTTTTGATTTATCTTTACTACAACATTCCTCCCCCCCCCTCATATCTTTGATAATACCAGTTGCAAAAATCACAAAGAGAATCATAGGTAAATTTACCAAGGGTAAATATATCATGTTGTTCATTTGATGCCTAGAAAGAATCTTCATCACGCCTTTATGTGATATACTATAGTTTCAGATATCTTAAATGGACCTCCTACTAGTTTATTAAATTATGGAATTATACCATGAGAAGTCTTTTTGTTTTATTTTTTCAAATTCCAACAACCTACTCTTTTTGTGTCCCTTTTTCAAATTGACTTATGTGAAAATAATTTTAAATTTACAGAACATTGCAAAAAATGAAAACGGCACAAAGAACATCCATATACTTTCTCACCAAAACTCAACTACTGCCACTGCCAACATTTTACCCTATTTGCTTTATTTGCAGGCATGCCTCTATATGTACATTCACATGCACAAACACACACACATTTTTTTTCTGAAACTTTTGACATCATGGCCCTTTTCCCCTGAATCTTTTTTGTATGTATTTCCTAATAAGCCCATTTAGGGATATTCTCTTATTTGACCACAAAGAATAGCACTACATAAATTTACACTGTAATCCTTTTACTGAATCTACCATTTATATTCCAATTTTGTCAGTTTTTGTCAATTGACCTAATAGGGTCATTTATAGTTTTCTTCTCCCTGCTCTATTATAGGATCCAGGCTAGAGTTAGGTATGTATTTAGTTGTACTGCCTCTTTAGTGTTTTTGTTGTGGAACAGTTCCACAGCCTCTCTTTGTCTTTTATGACACTGACATTTTTAAAGGACACAGTGCTCTTTCCTTTCTTTTAATATAACATTCCTAATTTTCCTGTTGCTGATGTGACTAGTTGAAGTTAGGTGTTCTTGACCACAATGTCACATCTGGAACAACCCGGTAAAACTGTTGCCTGATTTCTCCACTATATAACTAGTATAGTTTTCTCTCTCTCGCAATTTAATAAGCAGTCTGACACTCAAAGATAATCAAATATCTTCCTCCTCATCAAAATTCTTGCCTGATCTAGTCTTTATAATGATTATTTCCCAGGTCCAGATTTTTATATTGACCTGCCAGCTCTCAGCATTCTACCATGAGGAAGAATTCCATTTTCTGCCTTACTTATGGACTTACCAATTTCTAGTTTTTCAATGGTTTATAATTTATTACTGTACTTTATTTTGATGCTCAACTGGTCCAAGATGGCAAGTGGAAACATCTTTAGGTTCCTGTGGCCTTGGTTAGGTAACCTCATCATTTTCTGTTGTTGTGGTTATTGATCACTGACTCCAAACTGCTCCTACAATCAGTCAGTTCTCTGAAGAATCTCTAGGTCTCCCTACTCTTTGCAAAGTTAGAATTTTTTTAAATCTCAGAATTTAAAAGTCATTTTCAACAGTTTCTAAAACTTTGAGTCAACATTACAAAGCAGATTGGCAATTTAAAGTTTAAAAATCTAATTGTATAAGATTTTGATTATATTAATATTAATAAACTTAGTCACCCAAGACATGAAAATCAGGAAATATTAAAATACTACATTTGGTCTTTCTTTCAAACTTATCTAGAACTTCAGGATATGAGTAATATACTCCAAATATTCCATGCCAACTCTGTCAGATTTTCTCAACATTTCAAAGTGGCCATGATTCTCTTTTATATTTCCTATTAAAAACTCATTTTCAAAGTGTGCTCAGTATATCTCATTTTATAGTAATTCATTTCAAGCCAACTTGGAAAATTAGTTCAACCATGAAAGCCAAAAGGATTTTTAACAAACTATCCTTTCCCTAGAGGACACATAGGTAGAAGCTACAAAAATGGTCTTCTTTTCAGTATTCTCTATGTTTAAAATATTACACTTGCTAAATATATGTATAGTTGACAATTTTTAAGATTGCTTAAAGAAGTCTGCAGAAATTCCTTTTTAAAATATCTCCCAACTTAAGTACATTAACTCATGTTTATGTATATACTTGTCATAATTGCTTATGGCCTTAATTTTAACATTGTGATCTATCTTATCACTTCTCCAAATGGTTGAATTATCATCTTAAAACTTATAATTCCCTAAGATATATTAGCACATTTCATTATCTAGGCAGATCTACACAATTTTTAAAATATCCCTTACACAAAGACTCACTCTATTAAAAAAAAAAAAACAGTGCAGTTGGAAATAACAAATATCTTCACTATCTGACAGAGGACAAATAGTTCTTCAAACATGTTTCTGGAGGTTTAATGCCAGTTGATGACAATGCATTTTTCTTAAAATATGAGGTTTCTAAGCCATGTTTAAGAGCATATCTTTCAAAGTATGACTTCAAGCAAAACTGAGACTTGCCTTTCATTACGTATGTCAAACAGCCTTTTCAAAATAAGATTGATTTTAGATTTAAGAGGATGTGAAAAGAATAATCCTATTATTTTTAGTTAGCCTTTATTTCTTCCTTGTTCATATGTATCAAGAAAATTGTATAATTGCAAAAGAAAGGGGGAAGTAAACCATTCTATATTATGGCCCTAGAGAAATCAGGTTAAGAGGGAGCAAGAGCTATATTGTGAAGTTCTAGGATTAATTATAATTCATGCAGCAGATTGCTTTGCCAAAAATGGTCACAATAACATGGGTCTATATACAACGTGACTTTGACACTCCCATTATCAAAAGGTATGTGTACATTTTTTCCCCTTGAATCTTAGCATTCTTATGACATCAAAGTCTAAGTAAATCCTACATCAAAGAATAGGTCCAATTGTTTCTCTTGGGACACTGGCCTTTGGAGTATTCTTATAAGCAGGGTGATTGCTCTAAGGCCAGGATGCTGAGAGAAAGCCTAAACTAGCCCATGCAGAGAAACCACAGCAGGAGAAAAAGATGCCCAGTCAGCCGCCAGTTCCTGCAGTCCATTGGCATTCCAGCTCCAGCCATAGTCTAACTGCAATTGCGTTAGAGATCTCGCCATAACTGTCCAGCTGAGCACTTCCCAAATTCTTCACTGAGAGAAACTGTGAGCAACAATTAAAATTATTGTTGTTTTAGGTCACTGTTTTGGGGTGTTTTGTTACATGGCAAAGATAAATGGAACATGGCAGTATTGCAGACAGTGAATAGTGAATAATACCATGAAATAAATTAGAAGAATACTTCAGTAAAGAATTAAAGATATAAGCCGGGCGCGGTGGTGCACGCCTGTAACCCCAGTAATTTGGGAGGCTGAGACAAGAGAATCATGAGTTCAAAGCCAGCCTCAGCAATGGCAAAGCGCTAAGCAACTCAGTGAGACCCTGTCTCTACTTAAAAAAAAAAAAAAATAGGGCTGGGGATGTGGCTCAGTGATTGAGTACCTCTGAGTTCAAACCCTGGTACCAAAGGAAAAAAAAAAAAAAAAGAAGAATTAAAGGTATAGAGTCATGTAATGCTTACCTTTCCACAGGGGCGTTTTTCTCCAAATTCTATATAATGATATTTATATTAAAATCCAAAGCAAAAATATTCATGAAGAACATGTGGTGAAACTAATTTTGTCTACCGAAAAAAGCTAGCAGCATCATTAAGTAGAGCTATGCTGTCAATACTTGGGAATATCTACAAAGTTCCAGAGTCTTAGTTTATGACTTACTTATTCTAAACTAATATTACACATGCTGTTTATCATGTGATAAATTTAAAAAATGTTTTCATATACATGAAACTTAATCAAAGAAAAGTTACATAAATTGCTCAAGATTGGAAATCTAGGGGAAAAAATATTTAATTCAACCAAATATAAAATTAGGTCTGCTACTCTGATCTGGAAGTCAAGATATAAGAATGTGCATGGAATGCAGATGATATATTACACTCTAATTGTCACTGGTCATGTGATACTCAGTATAAGTGTGCCACTCTCCAAGGAACCAAGAGTCAGGTGTATTTTAAATAGTGTGCTCTTAAGTGTTATACTATTTTGCTTTTTAAATACTCTCCTCTGAAAATCTTGTGTTTTTATTGTACTCTGAATAATCACTTAAAGCCATTCCAAGGACTAGTCCCAGGAGTCTAATAATTTTTTAAATGTTAAACAAATAGGTGCTATTTCAAAGTCCTTTAAGGTTTGATTTAATGAATGCCAAGCATCTCAAATCCCAGGAAATTTTTTTAACACAACGCTGCTGGATATCTTCTAAAAAGGAAAGTTAACATTTGCACCAAATAGAATTCTCACCAGGACAGAAGAGGTTTGTTGCTATTGTTGTTGTTTAGCATATACAAAATGAATATTACTTATAAGAAAACAAGCTTTTTAAAACTCTGTTAGTACTTTGCTACTAACCACACCTCCCCAACTATTGGAATAGTTCCATCTCCTTTTAACAACTTCCCATTAAACCTCATGAACCATATCCTGTACTTAATGGGCTGTTAATATTTTAAAGCTTCTGTAGTTGTACTGTAAATCCCTGGTCCCTTTTGCAACATTGAAAAGATATACCAAAAAAAAAAAATTTTTTTCCCGGTTGATGATACAAAGAAACCACATAACTTACCTTTTGACAGATGAACAATAAGTTTTACCATTA
This sequence comes from Geosciurus inauris, assembly GCA_004024805.1. Classification (NCBI taxonomy): domain Eukaryota; kingdom Metazoa; phylum Chordata; class Mammalia; order Rodentia; family Sciuridae; genus Geosciurus; species Geosciurus inauris. Next base: position 36,938 of record PVHX01010710.1, on the reverse strand, counting down.
CAATAGAATCATAACAGTATAGCAGGCATAGTAATTATGAGAGCTTTATATCTGAAAACATTAAGTAGAGTTCGAAACATGCAGACATTTCACTGGCATCAAGCCACATGCTTGTCATATTAACCCAGCATAGGCCACAATGCACTAGCTTAATCACTAACATCAGTGCTTAAAAATAAATAAATAAAATTAAGGTAATATGCCAAGATAATTTAACCTGATTATTTATTTATCTCACTTTAGGTAATTCATGCAGACAAAAAAATTATAAAGTAAAGTAGTTAATTATCTCAAAGCAAAGCAAACTAGAACTCTAAAAGCATTTTGTACACCTCACATTCTGGGGGAATGTGAATAGCCCAGATCATATCATTTCTAGTTTCTACCCATTTTTGTGCATGTATACAACCATTTTGATAACTCTTGCCCAGAATTAGAATGGAATAACAGACTTTATACAAGTAAAATATTTAATTCCAGAAAAATAAATGTTAAGATGAAACTTGATAGGGCTTAAATGTCTTGACTGTGAGATACATGTCTTGATTATGAGAAAGAAAACTACACTCTCTGATTCAAACAGATATTTCCTATCTGCAGCCCAGTTTCTCCCTGATCATTCCTCACCTAACCCAAATCATCCTTGCTGTAAAGCACTTCCCGCTTTCTTTCCCCAACCACCAGACTCCTCCCTAACAGATTTCACAACACAAAGTGCTTTATTGCCCATCAGATAAGTGCTCAGAAAATTCAGACTTCAATGACTCTATCTTTAGGAAACAGTAAAATATACTTAAAATACTTTGCCTAATGACCCAGAATGTGTTTCTTTGTACAGAAAGCTAAACAATGGCAGCAGTCAGAATTTTCATCAATCCAATCCTTTTTTTTTTTTTTGGTACCAGGGATTGAACTCAGGGGTTCTTAACCACTGAGCCACATCTTTAGCCCTTTTTATATTTTATTTAGAGACAAGGTCTCATTAAGTTGCTCAAGGCCTTGCTAAATTACTGGGGTTGGCTTTTACCTCATAATCCTCCTGTCTCCGCCTCCCAAATCACTGGGATTACAGGCATGCCCCACTGCACCCAGCCTCAACCTAAATTCTTACTGAATAAATGACACCAACTTATCCTCCTGTCAGCAGGCTGATAAAAAAAAAAAATTGGTCACATGTTCTCTTGTCTCATTTGCCCAGTTCCATCACTCTGTATAGTTACCCAGCTTCCACCTACCTGTTGGCCTTTCTGCCACAGTCTTGATCTTTTCTAGCTCTGTGGCTCTGCCTCCTACAAGCTCAGAAAACAATTTGTTTTGCCCTCTTTGCCACCAAATTGCTAATTCTTGAGTTTCAGTTTCACCACATCCTTTAATTTGAGCTTTCAGATTTCAAGGTACTCCTAGCTGTTGATATCCCCACCCATTTTAAATCCCTACAGCTTTTTTTTTTAATGTTCTATAATCACTCTTGACATTAACTGCTGTTTGCTTTTTTTAAAACCCCAGATTGCTTTACGTATTTTTTTACTCTATTATGTCTATCCAAGATTTACAGCATTTCCTTTTCTTCTCTCTGAGAGAGAGAGAGAGAGAGAGAGAGATGCTATTCACGGTACCACAAATTTCAGAAGGGAAGAGCATTTTCTCGCACATTTGATGTATATACAGTCTTCTTAATAATTCATCTGTAGGCAATCGTTTGAACAATTCCTTTTTCAGATGCCCTTTGTATGAATTCAAAATGATTACAGGTCAAACGTACCACTTTACTATATAATGTCTAAATATTTCAATAATATTCCACTTGCTTGTATTAGCATGTGAATAGAATCCATCCCCGCCCCCGCAATTTCTCAGCAACAAAATTAAAAACTGAGCAAGGCAATTTCTAAGAGTCCTTCTAATAATAAACTCCTATAAAGAAATGCCAAAGAAAAAAAGACTAGGGCAAATGAATATCCAAAACCTTCAAAGTCCTAGGTTCATCATGAATCAAATTTGGACAAGCTTTACAGTAATGTTGCCAGTATAGCCTGTGTGGATCAACTGCAGGATGAAGGAAGGTTTCCAGGAGTATCAAACTATGAATTAATTCATGGATAACTTGGAAAAAACCCACTCACCTAATATAACCCCACAGCTAATAGGAACTCTTTCTTGCATGTTGTGGTCTCTTCTCAAAAATGTTCTCCATTCATTAAAAACTTCAAAATTAGTTTTGACGGTATTTCAAACATATCAAATTCTTAACTTTTCTTCACCAAATATCCCAGCCTTGACTAATTTCCTAGGGAATATCACTAATATGTTTAAATGGAAAGAATATCTTCATTTTTAAAAAATTTTTTTAGTTGTTAATGGACCTTTATTTTATTTATTTATTCATATGTGGTGGTGAGAATCAAATCCGTGCCTCACACATACCAGGCAAGCATTCTACCACTGAGCTACAATCCCAGCCAAAGAATATGTTCTTTTCATAAAATAATTCTCATCTCTTTCATCTATCTATAGAATTTATTTTCCTCTTATGGAAAAAATATTTAATAGCAACTAGCTTAAAAAATCTTTTCATGGGATGCAAAAAATTAAAAATACATAGAATTTCACTACTTCCTTAAAGGTACCATATCTGTACATTAGAACAAAGTTATTGTAATCAAGCATCATAAACCCATATTCAATTATCTGTGGAAACAAAATAATCGTTCAACATCTTATGTTAAAATATCATTTGGTTACTTAATGAAAATTAACATTTCATTCTATTTTCTCTAAGATAACCCCAAATTTTCACCTTTCCTCTTCCTTTAGAGTAAGAATTTTTTATATGAGAACTCATTGCCCAGATCCCTATATCTTACATTTTTTCTGACATTACTACAAAACATAACAAAATGATTGGCACAGAGAAGATATCACCTCTTCCTAGCCATTCCTTCTCATGCTTTAATTTTCTTAGAGTTAAACATTTTATTTTATTTTATTTTTATTTTTTATTTTTTTGCTACTGGGGATTGAACTCAGGGGTACTCGACCACTGAGCCACATCCCCAGCCCTATTTTGTGTTTTATGTAGAGACAGGGTTTCACTGAGTTGCTTAGCACCTCGCCGTTGCTGAGGCTGGCTTTGAACTCGCGATTCTCCTGTCTCAGCCTCCCTAAGTGCTGGGATTACAGGCTTGAGCCACAGCGCCCGGCTAAACATTTTATTTTATTATTTGGGGTTTTTTTAGATTTTTTTGTTCTAATTAGTTATACATGATAGTAGAATGTATTTTGACATATTATACACATACAGAATATAACTTCTTATTTTTCTGGGTGTACATGATGTGAAATTACACTCGTGCTATAATCATATATGCTAGACTTTGTTTCTTAAGAGCAATTTTAGATCCACAGTAAAATTTGAGAGAAAGGTATAGTATTTTTCCATATACTCTCTGTCCCCCTTATCAAATCTACCACCAGAGTAGTACATTTGTTACAACTGATGAAACTCCATTGGTCCATTGAACTATTTGTCTATTCTTTCATCAATATTGTGCCATCTTGGTTCCTGTAGCATTATAAGTCTTGAAAGACAGTAGTGCCAATCTTACAACTTTGTTCTTCCCCTTCAATAGTATGTTAGCTATTTTTTATCTTTTATCTCTATACATAAACCTTAGAATCAGTTTGTCAATACAAACTAATTTGTTGGGATTTTGACTGAAATTGCATTGAATCTAAGGATCAAGTTGGAAAGAACTGATAACTTGACAAATTGAATCCTCTTATTCACAAACATGGAATATTTTTTAGTTCTTTGATTTATTTCATCAGTTTTGAGGTTTTCCTCTAGATCTTGAACATATTTTGTTGCATTTATACCTAAGCATTTCATTTGGAGGATGCTAATGTAAAAAATGTTAATTTCAAATTTCACTTGTTCATTGATGATGTATCAGAAAGCAATTAACTGTGGTGCATTAATTTTGTATCCTGAAAATTTGCTAAAATCAATTAGTACCAGAAGTTTTTTGTATGTTTGCTTTTTTTATTGTTCCTTTGGCTTTTCTACATATACAATCACGTCATCTGTGAACAAAGACTATTATTTCTTCTGTCTCAACCTAGATAACTTTTCTTTTCTTTTTTTGTTTTATTGCATTAGCTAAGATTCTAGTATAATGCTGGAAAAAAAAAAGATAGTGAAAAGAAATATCTTGCCTTGTTCCTAATCCTAGTGGAAAAGTTCTTATTACCATTAAGTATGATGTTAACTGTGATTACTTTGTAGATGTGATTTATCATGTTCAGGAAGTTTTCCTCTATTCTTCATTTTTTAAGAAGTTTTTTAACCAAGAATTTGATTAGATTTTGTCTTTTTATGCATCTATTGATATGATCATGTGATTTTTCTTTAGCCTTTGATGTGATGAATTACATTAATTGATTTCTGAATGTGGTACCAGCCTTGCATAACTGAGATAACCCCAATTGGTCATGGTATATAATACTTTTCATAGATTATAAAATTCTATTTGCTTATATTTTTTTAAGGATTTTTTAAAACTATGCTCATGAGAGAGATGGCTTTATAGTTTTCTTATGTCTTTGTCAGTTTAGGCATTAGGGTGATTCTGGCTTCATACAATGTTAGGAAGCATTCCTACTGCTTCTGTCTTCTGAGCAATTGTACAGAATTGGCAAAATCTCTAAATGTTTGGTAGAACCTATATGGGCCTGGTGCTTTCTGTTTTGGAAGGTTATTCATTGCTGATTTAATTTCTTTAATAAATACAGGCCTTCTCAAGTTGTCTAAATTTTATGTGAGTTTCCACAGATTGTGTCTTTCAAATCAGTATATCTTATCTATGTTAGCAAATATGGGGGCTGAGAGTTGTTCACAGTGTTCCCAGTATTCCCATTACCTTTTTAATGCCTTTCTTTTATAACTGCATTAACTAGGACTTCTGGCATAATGTCTATGAGATCTTTAGTGATATGCCCCTCTTTTGTTTCTGATGTTAGTAATCTGTGATTTGTATCTTTTTTTTTTTTTTTTTGGTTCTGGGGTGGGGGTTGAACCCAGAGGTGCTTAACCACTGAGCCACATCCCCAGCCCTTTTCATTATTTTGAGACAAGGTCTTGCTACGTTGCATAGGACCTCTCTAAGTTGCTGAGCTTAGCCTCAAACTTGTGATCCTCCAGCCTTAGCCTCCTGAATTGCTGGGGTTACAGGCATGCACCACCATGCCTGGCTTAAATAACCAGTTTTTGTTTTCATCCACTTTATTTATTCATTCCCTATTTTCAGTTTCATTGATTTCCACTTTAATTTTTATCATTTTCTTCTCTTTACCTTGGATTTAATCTTCTTTCCTTTTTCTAATTTACTTGTGGAAGTTTATTGATTTTTCTTTTTTCTTTTGAGACATACACATTAAATGCTATCAATTTCCCTCTAAGCACTTCTTTTGATGCATCCCACAGACTTTGATAAGCTGTGTTTCATTTTCCTTTAGTTGAAAATATTTTCTAATTTCACTTGAGATTTCACTTTTGACCCATGTGTTACTTAGAAGTATGCTATTTAATCTCCAAATATTTTGGGATTTTCCAACTATCTTTGTGTGATTGATTTCTACTTTAATTTCATTATAATTGGAGAGCATACACTGTTATGATTTCTATTATTTTATATTTGTTAATATATATTTAATGGCCCAGAATGTAATCTATCTTGGTGAATGATCTATGTGAGCTTGAGAAGAATATTAATTCTGCTCTAGTTGGCTAAAGTAGTCTATAAATGTCAAAAATATCCAGTAGATTGATGACATTATTTACCTCAAGTATATCCTTACTGATTCTCTTGCTGAATCTGTTTCTAATGGAGGGGTGTTTAAGTCCCTAGTTATAACAGCAGATGCATTTATTCCTCCATACAGCTTTATCTGTTTATGCCACACATATTTTAATGATCTTCTGTTAGACATATATGTTAAAGACTTTGGGAGAAATGATTCCCTTGTCATTATGTAATGTCCTTATTTATCCCTGATATCTTTCCTTGCTTTGAATTCTGCTTTATTAGAAATTGGTATAGGTAATCCTGCTTTCTTTTCATTAGTGATAGCATGGCATATATTCCTCCATTTGTTTACTTATGATCTATGTGTGTCTTTATATTTAAAGTGAGTTTCTTACAGAAAACATATAGTTAGGCCTTGTTTTTTTGATCCACTCTGACAATACTTATCTTTTAATTGGTACACTTAGAGGATGAATGTTCAAAATAATTACTGATGTATTTGTAACTTTTTTCTTTTATTGACCTTTTTCTTTGTTCATATTCTTCTCTTCTACTCTTTTCCTGCCTTTTGTGGTATTATTTGAGCATTGTGCATGATTCCGGTTTTTCTCCTTTCTTAGCATATCATTTATACTTATTTCCCCTCTATTTTTAGCAGTCCACATAGTGTTCACAACATATGTTTACAACTAATCTAAGTCCACTTTCAGTAACACTATCTCATTTCACAGGTATATGAATTCCTTACAACAATAAAATAAACTTGATTTTTTTCTCCTGTCTCTTGTATTATTGCTGACATTCATTTCACATATAAAATATACATACATATATGTGCACATATATAGCTAGATATCCATATACACATATGACACATACACAACCATACATAATCAAACGTTGCTACTATGATTTTGAGCAAACTTATCTGTCAGATCAATTAATAAAAAATAAAATTTAAATTTTACCTGCACTTATTCCATTGCCAATGCTCTTCCATTCTTTATACAGATCCAAGTTTCTAACTTCCATTATTCTGCTTCTCCCTAAAGAACTTCCTTTCATATTTTTTGCAAGCTAGATCTATTCAATTTTTGTTGGAGATCTATGTCTCCTATTCATTTTTGAAGGATAATTTTATAGGGTACAGAATTCTAGGTTGATGAGTTCTTTACATATACATATATATATATATATATATTTCACAACATTTGTTTCTTACTTGCATCATTTCTGAGGAGAAGTCAAATGTAGTTTTGCTCCACTATAGGTTAGGTGTGCTTTTTCCTCTGGCTTATTACAGGATTTTTTCTTATTCTTTGATTTTCTATAGTTTGAAAATTATATGCATAGTTATATGCATATAATTATAAAATTATATGCATAGTTTTGGATGGAATTATTTCTTGTTTTTGTTGTTGTGCCTTGTTTAGTTTTGTTAGTATTTATCTTCCTTAGTGGTCTCTGTGCATCCTGGATCCATAGTTTAGTGTCCAACATTAATTTGGAGAAATTCTCAGTCATTATTTCAAATAGTCTTCTGTTCTCTCTTATTTCCTTCTGGTATTCTTATTACACATCATACCTTGTTTAGTTGTCTCATAGTTTTTGGATATTCTGTACTCTTTTACCCCCAGTCTTTGCTCTCTTTGCTTTCAGATTTGGAGGCATATATTAATATATCATCAAGTTCAGAGATTCTTTCCTCAGTCATTTCCACCTTACTTATAAGCCCATGAAAAGCATTTTTCATTTTTGTTGCAGTATTTTTCAGCTCTACTATTCCTTTTTGTTTTTTCATAGGATTTCCATTTTTTTTTTGTTTTCATTGCTCATCTGCAATTGCAAATCCTGTTTGCATTTGACATTAAATCTTTTAGCATGTTAGTCTGTTGTTTTGAATTCCATCTGAGAATTCCACTGTCCCTGCCATGTCTGGTTCTAATGCTAGTCACGTATCTTCAACTGGGCTTTTTGCTTTTCATCTTATCTAGTATTTTTTAAATATATATCTAGACATGATGTGCAGGGAAAATAAAACTGCTATAAATAGGCCATTATTAATATGGTAGTAAGGGGAGGAGGGAGAGGAAATTTTCTATGGTCCTGTGATTAGGTCTCAATCTCTTAATTTGTCTAGCCTATAGTATGTGAATTTCTTAAGTGTTTTAGTCAGGTTTTTCTCTCCTGTGACTAAAGGACCCGACCAGACCAACTGTAGAGGAGGAAAGGTTTATTTGAGGGTTCATGGTTTCATAGGTCTTAGTCCATAGAAGGTCAGATCCATTCCTTGGGGCTTGAGGTAAGGCTGACCATCATGGCAGAGTGTGTGGCAGAGGAAAGCAGCTCACATGAGATCAGAAAGCAGAGAGAGAGAGATTCCACTTGCCAGATACAAATATATACCCAAAGCCACGCCACAATTCCCACCTCCTCTAGCCACACCCTACTACTTTAGTTACCACTCAGTTAATCCCTACCAGGGGATCAAATTAAATCACTTGTTAAGACTCTTAACAACCCAATCATTTCTCCTCCAAACCTTCTTGCATTGTCTTACATGTGAACTTTTGGGGGACACCTCTTATCCAAACCATAACAATAAGTGTTTTTCAGTATTCTCCCCAACCCCTTTAGGTGGGAGAGGATGGAATAAATTATGTATAGAAGTTCAACTAATAGTCTTTAGCTTTCCTTCTCTACTGAGAAGTAAAAATTATATATATGATGCACAATATGGAATTTTGATGTAAGTATATTGTAGAATGGCTAAATCAAGCTACTTAATATATATATATTACCTCACATACTTATTTTTCTGCAGAAATAAAACAAAATTCACTCTCAACACTTTTCAAGTACACAGTATATTATTATTAACTGTAGTTCCCATGAGGTACAATAGATCTTTTGAGCTTATTTCTCCCACCCAACTGAAATTTTGTGTCCTTTTACTAATTTGTTTCCAAATCCTTTATCCTCCAGGCTCTACCAACTAATATATCACTTTCTTTTGAGTTCGACATAATTCATCTCTGAAAAACAATTTGGACAACTCCTTTTTCAACTCTTACACTCCTCATGTAAGTGAAATCATGTAGATCTGTCTTTCTGTGATGGGTTAGTTCACTTAGCATAAACGGTTTATAGGTACATCCATTTGTGTCCACGTTGTCACAAATGACAAGATTTCTTTCTTAAGGCTGAACAGTATTTCATTGTGTGTATATACCATTTTTTAATCCATCCATCTGTCAATGAACTCTTAGGCTAATTCCACATGCTGCAATGAACATGGGAATGTTGGGGAATGTTGACATCTCTTCAACATACTGATTTTACATTTTTTGGATAAACATCTAGTACTGGGATTGCTGGATCCTATAGTAGTACTATTTTTTATTATTTTTAAGGAACCGCTATACAGTTTTCCATAATGGCTAAATAGCTTTCTTTTTCTTATTTTTGAATAAGAAATTTCCAATTAGAAAGAAAGTGTTTAAAATCCAGATTTCTGTGACTTTAATCTAATAGAATCTTATTCTTTTTCAACAGCATTTTCTTCCTATGCCAGCTGTTTTCCATCTTATGATGCCAATCTTTCCTGTCATTTACCTGGTCCCTCTAGTTTCTAAGTTGAAGTTCAAGTGACTAGGAGAGTTTAGCAGGTCATCACAAGGTAAGAAAACAAGATAAACATGATGCATTTTTATGCTGGTTCAATTTCATTTTTAAAAAATAGAGGTATAATGGAAAAGGGAAAGATAGAAAAATAATTTAACCAATAACTAAAAATATTTATATTAAAATAAACATAGATTAATGTAAGATTGTCACAAGCTAAACTTCTAGATTCCTCTGTAGTTCACTTTACTGTGCTCCTAAGTATGAGGAAGGAAGGAAGTTAAGATGCCCTATTATGTATCTCATTAAGTCTCCTACTAAGAAAATCAGTCCCACAAAGGTGCAGTTATTAATAATGGCTATCACTTGTAGAGTGCCAACTTAAGCTAGATATTATTCTAAAAAATGTACGTAAGTTATTTAATTTTCAAAAGCATTCAGTGAGTGAAGTAAGATATTATTATAATCTTTACCTTATAGGTGAAAATTTTTAAGCACAAAGAAAAAACAAAGTTACCTAATACAGTTAAGAATGTGATAAAGAAGGAAGACCTTCAATGTAATAAATGCTTAATCTATGATATTTTGGGAAGAATATACAATGTAAAATAAAATGAAAACTTTTAGAATAAAAAAATTAAACTGTAACAGTGGGAAGACAAACAGTAATGTGGTTCCATCTGTTCATAAAAGTAGTCTCTGGATAAATGAGTTAGGATTATAGATTCACGTATAAGTACTTCTGTATGAAAACATACACACAAGCAGAAATACACTGACACATGTACACATATACAAATGAGTGCATATATGCACATATATACAGTGTTTGACCAAATACATGTAATTTTATATCATGAAACAATGCCCTAGAAATAATTTTAAAGAAGTAATTTTATTATGCTTACTTTGACTATGTATTGCAAAGCATTTACACATTATATATTTATTAGCCATACACACCAATAATATGTTCCTACACAAACAAATTTGGAAAAGAGGATGTTTTGTATATATCTGCTTTAGAAAAAAGGTTATGGATGATTCATATTGAAGACACAATATATGATAGCTTGGTTATAAGAAAATTTTGGTGAAAAACAAAAAAATCGCTTATGAAAAATATATATTTGATATCAAGGGATGACTAAAAACAAAATAAATGCTGAAGTTAAATTAATATGATTAAAAAATCAACTGAAATAATTGAAAATCGTATCTAATTCAAAGTAACACTGATAACAGTGTATTTCTAAAAATATAACTATTTACAGTTTTCTTATGTGTATCACAGTACTCTTTACAGCTTTATTTTATGAATATCAAGTTTTAGTAAAATATTATAACTTCCTTAGTAGTTCTTTAATAAACAGCAGTAGCCTCATATCAAAAGTTAATGTTCATGAAACTGCATTTGTTTATCTATAGCACCGAAGGAAGAACTTGTCTTTTGATCAATTTCTAACCTCTTAGAATGACCTTAAAGACCTAGCAACAGGCATCCACATCATAAAGAATCACTGGCTAAAACTATAGGCAAGCTCAGCTGGACATTTTTTCACAAGACAATGGTTTCTCTAAAGGAACTCTGCGGTGAGCCTATATTTTTCTAAGTCTCTTCCCACTTTCAAGAAAGTGAACAAATGAAAACTTGGCATGATACCCATACAAGATTGCAAACCTTAACATAAGCTGTCAATCACAGCTTTTCCCAGGCAAGTTTCTTTAGTAGGGAAATGCACTACTCAGGTTTTACAGAATATTTCCAATAACAAGCACAGCAGGGATTTTTAAGTAAACATTTTTCAATATTATCTATCAGCATTCAACTGTTAAAGAGGTTTAATATTTAAAATAAGATAAAATATAAGCAATATTATTAATAACTCCTAATTGGCCAGTTAAATTCATAATCAAAATTTTCTACTATCTCCAAGAATGTTTTTATCTACTGTCATTTATAATCTCATCAAAAACTGTATTTGTATCTTGATGCCATAATGCTAAAGCTATTTTACAATAAAACTATATCCTATTTTTACACATGAGAATAATTAAATTAATAAAAAGCCAATAAAATACATAGTCTGTATGTTCACAGTAGTCATTGAAGACTGCTATTCTATTCGTGTTTTAGACTGTTTATTCCCTGTCTAAACAATTACTTTTGTTTAGGCAAATTACAATTTCCTTTTGTCTCTACTAGACCAGGAGTCTATTATTATAATCGATTCATATTAAATGCTAAAGATGGGTTCAGAAAACAATACCCTAAGATTTTGTGGCTTGGAATACCGAGAATGTTAAGCTTAAGGAATTTGAGAAATGGCTGGTACAAGAAGGATTTTTTGATCACATTCTTCTCCTCAGGAACAAGTCATAAGACACTGAAGTGCCATATACCTGAGGAAAAGAGTATCTTTTTCTCCGAAGATGGAGAGTCAAGGGACACTGAAAGTAATCTGAGTGAACAGACTCTGCTAACCTTACCTGCCCCCCACCCTTAATTCATACCTCTCTGTCCCATCACATTTTCCCAACTCTTTCCACTCTTCATCAAACCTAAGGTAAAAACTGTCAAGTTTAACTGTTTCTTCAGGTATGTATTTTCTTATGAAGACTCATGTAACATAAAAATTACATTAAAGAAATTTGTATCTTTTCATCTGCTAATATGTCTTTTTCAGTTTCATTTTTAGACCCAGCTAGGAACTCTAAAAAGGTCAAAGGAAAGTTTTTCCTGCACTACCCTAAGCCCTGGAAAACAAACTAAACTACGAACTTTCCCTTGGAGATAAAGTACGTTTACATAAATATCTATAATACTAGATGGAAAGTGACAAAGACGCTGCAAAAGAATATAGATAAAGTCGTATGGAAGTTAAGATTATTCTTGGTTTCTTGAGAGTGATTTGAGCTGAATCAAAAAGTATAGATACAATTTTGTGATGTTTCAGAATGGGAAAAAAAATAGCTCAAGTGCAGGAACACTTTAAGACAAAAATTGTGAAAATGTGTGTTTTACAATAAAGTGTCCTTCATCTCTATCTCATCTCATATCAAAAATTAACTAAAGATGGATCAAGAACCTAAACTATTATTCGTTTATTTATTTATTTTTTATTTTTTATTTATTTATGTATTTATTTGAGTGCTGGGGATTGAACTCAGGGGCACTTGACCACTGAGCCACATCCCCAGCCCTATTATGTATTTTTATTTAGAGACAGTGTCTCATTGAGTTGCTTAGCGCCTCACTTTTGCTGAGGCTGGCTTTGAACTCGGGATTCTTCTGCCTCAGCCTCCTGAGCCACTAGGATTACAGGTGTGCACCACCACACCTGGCCAAAAAACTATTTTTTAAATCCTAAAAGTAGCATAGAATTAAATCTTTAAAACCTTGTATTAAGCAACGAGTTCTTAGATATGGCATTAAGAGCACAAAAGAAAAATTAGACAAATTGGAATCCATTGAAAATAAAAAATGTTGGGCTGGGGCTGTAGTGCAGTGGTAGAGCGCTTGCCTAGCATGCGTGAGGCACTGGGTTCGATCCTCAGCACCACATATAAGTAATAAATGAATAAAATAAAGATCCATCAATATCTAAAAAAATATTTTAAAAAAAGAAAATAAAAAATGTTGTGCTTCAAAAAACACTAATGAGAAAATCAAAAGAAAAACAGAATGGGAAAAATATTTGCAAATCATGTATTTGATAACATCATAATCTACAGAATTTTAAAGAACTATTACAAAACAAGAAACAATAAAGAAAAATAATCCAATTAATAAATGAATAAAGGATGTGTATAGATATTTCTCCAAAGAAGACAAACAATAACCAATAAGCATATGAAAAGATGGTCAAAATAATCAGTCATTAGGGAAAATGGAAACAAAAATAAGATACCACACCACACCCACTAGAATGGTTATAATAAAAAAGGTGATAACTGGGGCTGAGGCTGTGGCTCAGCGGTTGAGCGCTTGCCTCGCATACGTGAGGCACTGGGTTTGATCCTCAGCACCACATAAAATAAATAAAGATATTGTGTTCATCTACAACTAAACAAAGTATTTTTTTAAAAAAAGGTGATAACAAGTGTTTATGAGGACGTGGAGAAATTGGAACCCTAAAACACTGCTGATAGGAACATAAAACAGTGTAGCCATTTCAGGAAATAAATCAACAGTTCTTCAAAAGGTTAAATATAGAATTATCAAACGACCACACAATTTCATTCTTTGGAATATACCCAAGAGAATTAAAAATGTGTCAACACAAAAACTTGTACTTGAATATTAATAACAGCAAAATTTATAACAGCCAAAATGGGGAAACAACTTAAAAATCCATCAATATAACTAAAATGTGATATACACTAAAATCAGTATAACTAAAATGTGATATATTCATACAACAGAATATTATTCAGTCATAAAAATTAATGAAGTGCTGATTCACACTCTTATATGGATTAACTTTGTAAAAATTATACTATAAAAAATAGATTAGGAGCCGGGCGTGGTGGCGCAATCCTGTAATCCCAGCACTTAGGGAGGCTGAGACAGGAGAATCGCGAGTTCAAAGCCAGCCTCAGCAACAGTGAGGTGCTAAGCAACTCAGTGAGACCCTGTCTCTACATAAAACACAAAATAGGGCTGGGGATGGGGCTCAATGGTTGAGTACCCTGAGTTCAATCTCCAGTACCAAAAAAAAGAAAGAAAGAAATAGATTAGGGGCTGGGGTTGTGGCTCAGTGGTAGAGCAGTTACCTGGTGCATGTGAGGCACTGGGTTCAATCCTCAGCATCACATAAGATACAAAAAAATAAAATAAAAGTACTGTGTCCATCTACAACTAAAAAATATTTTTTTAAAAAAGAAATAGATTAGACCAAAAGTCCATATATTATGTGGTTCTCTTTATATGAAATACCCAGAATAAAAAAATCTATAGAGAAAAATGTAGATTAGTGGTTACCTAGTGCTAGGGTGAAGAAGGAATGAGCTGATGGGTAAAAGATTTCTTTTTGTGGTGTTGGAAATGTTCAGACATTAGCCATCCTGATGGTTAATTTTATGTGGTAACTTGTCTAGAGAACTGGTGAAGGATTATTTCTCAGTATGTGTGTGAGGATGCTTCCAGAGGAGATTGGCATGTCAGTCAATGGATCTAAGGAGGTAAATCTGCCCTCAGTGTAGGCAGGAGCCACTCCATCAGATAGAGTCTCAACCAAATGAAAAGGTCATTTCCTCTCTCTCCTGGTGCTGGAATCAGCTTCCCTGGATCTGAAGCCTTTGGACTTAGACTCGGCCAGGCTGCCCACATCCCAGGGTTTCTAGCTTGCACTGAGATTTCTCAGCTTCTACAATGTCTGAGCTAATTCCTCTAATGAATTCCGTCTCAAACATCTCCTATTGCCTTTGTCTTCCTGGAGAACTCTGACTAAATCAATGGTAATGGTAGCACATCTTTGTGAATATACTAAAGCCAATAAATTGAATATTTTGAGAGATGAATTTTATATGATATGTGAATTATATCTCAACTTTAAAAAAAAGAAAAAAGGAATGCCTTTGGAAAGCAATGTAACTTATTAGATATAATGAGGGGTTAAGTTAGAAAGGGAGACTAGAAACAGATGGTGAAGTATTTTTTAATTCTTGTCTAAAGTTTAAACATTATTTAAAAGGCAAAAGAATGCAACAGAAGACAATAATAATGAGGAATAATTATAGGAAGAAAAAATCAGCAAGCTATTTTAAAATTTCCTCTAAGTAAGTATCAATTAAATTGGTTGATTTGCTGGACAAAAAATAAAATTTTCTTTAGGTTCCCCAATTAATAAAGTAATAAAGTAACATAATTTGGATACACTCCAATTAATAAATTAGTTGGTAACTTCTTTAATATTAAAAATACTCATACCATTCCCTTTAATATCTGTAATTTGGCATCTTAAATTTAAATATTTGAAAACCTCAGCTGAAAATCAATAGCAATTAGAAGCAAGGTATTGCGTAAACTCTATTCTTTAAGATAAAATATTTTCAGGCTGGGGTTGTGGCTCAGTGGTACAGCACTTGCCTAGCATGTGTGAGGCCCTGGGTTCGATTCTCAGCACCACATATAAAAAAGTCTATTGACAACTAAGAAAATTTTTTAAAAAAGATAAAATATTTTCTCTTGGACATTTTTAATTCAAATTAAACTAATCCTAAGTACAACGAGAATGCACTTAAGGTTATGTATCTTTTTTGGATGCTACCTACCCAATTTTAATCACAAAATACTGAAGGTAAATTATTGATATAACTTTACCTACTATTTAGTTTAAATTTTAATACCTGACACTTAAAAATAGAATGTAAAGGCCCATTATTCAGAATTCTTTGATATTTTACATACAGGAAGCAATACCAACAGTGAACAAATCTATATAACTCATCAATCACATGTTGACCATTCATTTTAATTTGTTCTTTCCTAAATAACAAAATTTTAAAAAGCAGCAGCATTTATAAGAAATAAATAGTTGACCAGCAATGAGCTCATCACAGGGTTCAGCTAAAACAATATACAACTAAAGAGGCCAAAGTTGCTTCTCAGGCAGTGACTGCTTTTTCTTTTCTTTTCGTTTCTTTTTAAAGCATAGCTTACTTTGATTTCCCCCTTCATCACTACTTCTCTTCCCTTAAGTGTAATCAAGCAAGGAAAATTCCACTTTGAAGCACAGATCATGAAAAGAGAATAAATCAAAGCTTTTCTCTGAAACCTTCTGTTCCCCAAAAGATCTACTATAGAACTCTTGAAGTAGGCAATTAAGTGGGCAGTTTAGTTGGAAAATCAAGTTCTTAAAGACTAAGTGTACTCAACCTCATTCACTTACGAGCCAAATGTATTATCTGTGAGCTGGGAATTTTAAAAACTATCTTATACTATCTGTGGATTATGGAAAATAGGTGAATAAAGTTAACAAAGTCTCTTGACCTTAGGTTAACAAAGTTCTTAATATGCAAATTAATGATATACATATCATGAATGGATTGTACATTGAACAGTACTAAAAATTGGTGGATGAGGGGGTCATCTCCACTACTGCTGCATTTCAGATTAAACCTCTGAAAACATTTTCACAAGTTATCATAATACAATATATTTTGAAACATAGTAATCACATAAATATTAAAGGTGCATCTTTTTAAGCCACAAAATTCATATACAAGGACCTCAAGTAAGTTCTATAGGAAAAATAGTTAACTTGCCATCTCAATGAATTTATCAATAGTTTCACTATTTATTCTAACTTCTTAACTGTACTTTTTGTCATTATTCTTTTTTTTTAAACTTTATTTTACTTATTTATTTTTATGTGGTGCTGAAAATCAAATCTAGTTCCTCACAAGTGCTAGACAAGTGTTTTGCCACTGAGCTGTGAGCCCAGCCCCTTAAATATACTGTCTTCACTAATGGATTCTACATCTATTTCTAGGACTTAATACTGATTATATCTCAGTATCAGCCCCTAGCAATTTCTCTTTTCCCTTTGGAACTTAATTTCTTTGGAAGTCTGTCTACTCCTTTGGTTTTCTCTTTCACTGAAGATACACATTTAGATTTTTTGTTTGTTTTTGGTTTGTTTTTATTTTTTGGTATTGAGAATTGATCCCAGGATGTTTTACCACTGAGCTATATCCCCAGTCCTTTTCATTTTTTATTTTGACACAGGGTCTCACTAAGTTGTTTAGGGCCTCCCTAAATTGCTGAGGCTGGACTCTAACTTTCAATCCTCCTACCTCAGCCTCCCGAGTCACTGGGATTATAGGTATGTACCACTGCCTGGCTAAATGTTTACTTTTTGTATGCTAGACTGACATTTACTTATTGTATGCTAGACCTATATTTTCTCCTACCTAATGTATCTTTCTATCCTAAATGTTCTACTATGACTATCACATTCTAAAGCCAATAAACTCAATTCTTCCATACCTATAAATGCAAAACTTATTCCACAAGTTGAAATTTGGTATAAACTACTCTTTGGTTTTTGTGTAGAACAGATTTGTCTCTGTGATGTCTATTTCCCAGACTACAATTCTACAATATGGTGGTTGTTTTTTTTTTTTTTTTTTGGTACCCAGGATTGAATTTAGGGGTACTCCACCACTGAGCCACATCCCCAGCCCTATTCTGTGTTATATTTGGAGACAGGATCTCACTGAGTTGCTCAGCACCTTGCCTTTGCTGAGACTGGCTTTGAACTCACGATTCTCCTGTCTCAGCCTCCCAAAATGCTGAGATTACAGGCGTGCACCACTGTGCCCAGCCTACAATATAGTTCTTATATAGATGTCTCCTAACTAGTCTCTCTGTCCCTAATCCAATTTAGCCACTATTAGGTATATAGTCTCAAAACATTATTATCTTATCATTAAGTAAAAAGATGCTGGGTGTGGTGGTGCACACCTGTAATCCCAGCAGCTCAGGAGGCTGAGGCAGGAGGATCGTGAGTTCAAAGCCAACCGCAGCAAAAGCAAGGTGCTAAGCAACTCAGTGAGACCCTGTCTCTAAATAAAATACAATAAAAGGACTGGGGATGTGTGTGGCTCAGTGGTCAAGTGTGCCTAAGTTCAATCTCTAGTACCAAAAAAAAAAAAATACCCTGAACCCAAATTTAGTAAGACAAGCGTACTAAATTAGTCCAATTAGTGATTCTAGATCAATCAACTTTTTATTTTACATAGGGGAACTCAGGTACATGAAGCAAATGAAAGTGGAAGTAAAATATTGAAGTATTAAAATGGAATAAACTATTTTAGAAGCAAAGAAAAAGTTGCCAAGAGTGAGTAGGAAGACTTCAGAGAAAACAGAACCTATACAAATAGAAACTAGGTATAATTTTAAAACAAATATTTAGTGAATAAGTTAAATGACAGATTAATTACAGTAAGAAAAGAATTAGAGGGGCTGGGATTGTGGCTCAGTGGTGGAGCGCTTGCCTCGCATGGGTAAGGCACTGGGTTCAATCCTCAGCACCACATAAAAATAAAATAAAGATATTGTTTCCATCTACAACTAAAAAAAATTTTTAAAAAAAGAAAAGAATTAGAATTTATAGATTATATGGGGAAATGATTAAGAGAACTGGAAACAAAATGAGAAGCTTAAATACATAGTGAAAGAGATCAAGGAGAAATATTTGAGAAGATGTATTTGCAAATCTAATGCCTGTGAAATATCTAACACTGATGAACAATATTAATCCAAGGATACATAAGGTACATTATATATTAAAGAGAGTAAATAGTTAAATATAAGTAAGATACTAGACATCCATCCAAAACCATAAAAATTCACAACAAATGTAAATAGAACAAACACCATAGCTAAAAGATTGAAGTTGTGAAAAAGGTTAAAGAACTACCCCCTAGCTATTTGCTATTTATGGAGGTAGATCTCCAATAAATAATAAGAAAGGGTTAAATAGTCCCAGTGGCTCAGGAGGCTGAAGCAGGAGGATCACAAGTTCAAACAGAGCCAGTCCCAGCAACTTAGTGAGGGACTAAGCAACTTATTGAAACCCTCACTCAAAATAAAAAATAAAACAGGGGGCTGGGGCTATAGTTCAGTGGCAGAGTGCTTGCTTAGCACATGTGAAACACTGGGTTTGATCATTAGCACCACATAAAAATAAACAAAATAAAGGCTGTCTATCTACAACTACAAAAAAATTTTTTTTTAAAGATAAAAGGGATATGGCTCAGTAGTTAAGCACCCCTGGGTTCAATCCCTGGTACCAAAAAGAGAAAGAGTTAAAAATAAAAAGATAGAGCTGGGTTATGGCTCAGTGGTAAAGCACTTGCCTAGCATATCTGAGGAAATGGGTTCAATCCTCAGCACCACATAAAGATAAATAAATAAAATAAAGTTTTTAAAAAAGTAAAAATAAAAGGATAGAAAAAATACACCAGGAAAATACCACCTAAAATAAAGCCAGACTATAAAATAAAAAAAGCATTATTATAGATAAAGGGAATACATTCTATTATGTGAAAAGGCTCAGTATACTAGGAATAGATGATTATTTCAAACTAGTATTTAAATAGGTAAAACAGTCTCAAACTTCATAAGTAAAAAAATTGACAGAGCCACAGGAAGGAGAAAATTGACAAATCCAAATTTGTGATATGTTATAAAATACATCTTTTAATAGACATGTCACATATCAGTAAAAATAGAGTTGAACAAAAAAATTGACAAGTTCAATTCAGTGGACATAAATGTAATACTATATATAAAAATTGGGAGAATATACATGGTTCTCAAACATACAAAATTGATTCCACCGTAGGCTAAATAGCAAACCTCAACAAATTTCCAGAAGTCAGTACCATCATACAGACCACATTCTCTGACTACAAGCAAAGTTAGTAACAAGATAACCAAAAAAACAAAATCAAAACAAAACAAAACAAAAAAACCCCTCATGTTTAGCAATTTTTAAATTCACTTCAAAATAACTCCAGACACAAAAATAACTAAAATTGAAAATAATTAGAAATAATACCAAAAATACTACATAACAAAACCTACATTGTTCTGTGACAAATATTGGGGGAGTGCACAGAAAAGAATGTTAGTGGGCTAAGTATCCAATTAAAAGTATGAGAATCCAAGCATGGTGGCTCATGCCTGTAATCCCAGCACTTTGGGAGGCTAAGACAGGAGAATCACAAGTTCAAAGACAGCCTCAGCAAGGGCGAGGCACTAAGCAATTCAGTGAGGCCCTGTCTCTAAATAAAACACAAAATAGGGCTGGGGATGTGGCTCAGTGGTGGAGTACCCCTGAGTTAAATCCCCAGTACCAAAAAAAGAAAAAGAAAGAAAGAAAAAAAAGTACGAGAAATTTGGAAGCAAAAAGAATGAGACTAAGGAAAATAATAAAGGAGAGAAATTAGTAAAATATATAACCAAGATTTTTAAATAGGCAGGATCAACAAAGTCAAAACCTTGCACTTAAAAAAAAAATACCAATAAAAAAGTGATCAAAATTTCAATTGTAAAAGTACAAACCATCAATATTAGAAATAAAAAGGAGATGTAACTATGGATGGCTTAAAGATTAAAAAGATAAGAATATAAAACGTGTTTTTAAAGCTTTATGCCAAGCCAGGCACCATGGTGCACACATATAATCCCAGCGGCTCAGGAGGCTGAGGCAAGAGGATTTTAAGTTCAAAGCCAGCCTCAGCAACTTAGCAAGGCCCTGAGCAACTCAGCAAGACTCTGTCTCTAAATAAAATATAAAAAAGGGTCAGGTGATATGGCTCAGTGATTAAGTGCCCCTGAGTTCAATCCCTGGTACCAAACAAGACAAAAAAACTTTATGCCAAAAGATTTGACAATTTAGGTGAAACAAATTCCTAGAAAAAAATCTAATTTTACTAAAACTGAAGTAAAAAGAAATAGAAATCCTGAGTATCTCTGTAATTATTGAAATTGAATTAGTACTTTTTTTCCCACAGAAAAAAAGAAGAAAATGCATTAGTTTTAATATGCACAAATAAATTCTGAAAGGATATACAAAGACTAGTAATAACAGTAGATATCTCAATGCCCACATTTTCTTGGTAACATTTTCTCTGTTTCCTTCTAGCCCTAAAATTATTTTTAATTTTGTGTAAAATACAATTTTTGGATTAATTATACTTTATAAGCAATCTTGATTGCCACTTTCCTATTTTAAAACTCTTTGTATATATGAGTACCAGCTCCAAAGTCTCAGGGACTTGCAACGATACAATACATGGAGGGTGCTGGTTGACTGTGACACTGCTCTAGGTTACAGTTCTGCTTCATGTGCCTTCCCATTTGGTTACTGAGGCTGCAGAACTCTAATCCATTCATAGGCCTTTCAAAGGCCATAGAGTTCGAGCTTCTGCCTATGTGAATTTTCCTCAATATTTGATTGTTCAAAGCAAGTTATAGGCCAGGTTCAAAATTAATGGAGCCTACTCACAAATACTACTTAACTGGTCTCAGAATATGCCATTAATGAGCTTTTCAACAAAAAAGCTATCTAGTGGTAAAGAGGAGTTAAAAGTTTTGACTATAGAATAATGTAAAAGAAAATAATTAAAAGAATAATGGCCTACTTAACACAGATGTGCCTACTGCAATATGTACCTACCATATATTTCAGAGTTATGGACTGCTTAATTGTAATTAGTTGTCTGTTATGCTTAATTAATACACATTTATATTTCACATTAATTTTACTTCTATACTGAAACCCTCCCTCCACTTGCTTAAAGATCCAGAAATTTAATATCTTCTCTCTACTGGTACTAAGAGAAATTTTAATTATCAGCCAGTCACTGTGGAAACAGTCATGCAAGCTATCTGGATGACTCTAATACTGTAATTAGCCAAAATGCACATTCCTAGTCATTCATTCAAAATACAGATATAATCTGCCTAGGATCATTCATCCATGCATACATGTATGCATACATATTTGTAGTTCCTATATTCATTCA
This sequence comes from Geosciurus inauris, assembly GCA_004024805.1. Classification (NCBI taxonomy): domain Eukaryota; kingdom Metazoa; phylum Chordata; class Mammalia; order Rodentia; family Sciuridae; genus Geosciurus; species Geosciurus inauris. The sequence continues at coordinate 14,967 of PVHX01010710.1, read as the reverse complement.
AACATTTATTTTCAAAAGTGCCAGGCTTTTCTGGATAAAGCATGGTCCTTGGTTTCAAGAAGATTTTAGTCTAAAATAGGATAATTAATTAATTGTTCATGGGAAAACGTGGACCCCAATATAAAACCTTGTCATTATTAGCAATATTCAATAATAAATTACTTCCACTACAGTTGCCAAGAATTTAACTCTTGTCCCATCCTGAAAATTACAGATTCTCTAATTATCTTCAAAGGGAGGTCAGCATACTTAAGATAACCATAGTACATAAAATGCTACTTCAAAATATTAGCAATTTGTCATGATTATACAGCTATACTGAATAGCAACATAACTGAATACATTTTCCATTTTTATTTTTATCTTATCACTTCACTTCCTATCAGCTTAAGAAGCTGAACCAATCACTCTCTTTATCCCAGGACTGAATCAATTCTATATCTGGTTTAGGATTCACTAGGCCACTCCATCAGCCAGCTGTTATGGTTTCCTTTATAAATGCACCGATCCCAGAAACTAGAACTGATTACAACAGTGGCAAACACAACAAGCTCACAAAAAGCACAGGAACGACAGTGGTAGAAAGGAGAGCTTATTGAAAGTGTGAAAATATATTTGGCTTAGAAGAGAAAATAACCAAATTCAGCTAACTGCAGATATGGATTAAAATGCCAGTATGACTCAAAACAACTGAACATTTTTTCCCATTATTTAAAACTATACTCGTGGGGGTACACAAAGAGGCAAATTTTGAAAACAAAAAAAAGCATTTAAAAAATTCTAATCACAAATAATTTAGTAAAGAAATTTTTTTCTGTCTGGCAAGATGGTGTCCCACAAAGAAAGCCCCAGCTCTACCCCACATCACCTCTTCCACCTCCACCACTAATGTGGTAGTGTAAGGCCAAGGCAAAGGCGGCCCTGGACATGTGGCTGTGAAGCAAGTACAACTAAATGGCTTGGTAGTATTAAAGATAATCAAACATGCCGGGAGTGGTGGCACACGCCTACAATCCCACCGGCCCAGGAGGCTGAAGCAGGAGGATCGTGAGTTCAATGCCAGCCTCAGTAGTTGCTTAGCGCCTCTCTAAGCAACTCAGTGAGAGCCTGTCTCTAAACCAAACACAAAAAGGGCTGGGGATGCGGCTCAGTGGTTGAGTGCCCCTGAATTCAATCCCTGGTACACCTCCCGCCCCCTGCCAAAAAAAAGATAATCAAACTCTGTGAAGAAGAAATATAAGGAACAAAAGTTGTTCAAGGAGTTCTGTGCCTGGGTGTAGAAGATCAGCCTGAATTTACCAACTGCTTTCCCTTCCTCCAGTATAGAGGATGATGCTGATATTGATGAAGATCAATATCAGAGGAAAATAATGTGAGCATTTGCCATATAAACACTGATCATCTCTGTGGGCTGGGGCCAGCACACATCTCATGGATCCTTCATCACCTAGGTGCTTCTAGATTCTCAGTTCAGTTACCAAAACATACTGCGGAAGAAGCTGTTGTTCTCCTTTAATACACAAAAACTGCCAAAGGGTCTCTCTAACTAAAGGCAACTGACTCCTAAACTGATGGAAGTTTTTGCAGTGAAGGATTTTCCCCCTGAAATATTTTAAAACAGCAGATAGCATCGTTTGAGCACATGTTTGAAGAAATGCCAAGTGTAATTAAAAATTCATATCTAATCAGTGTCCTAATTTGGGAACTTGAGAAGTTTGTTGTAGCAGAAAAATATGAATTGCTCAGCCTTGCTAGCAGCAATCATTTGGGGAAGAATTATAGTTGCCAAAGGACACAAGGAATGAAATAATTCAAGACATAGTTAAATATAATATGCACATACACAATACTAGCAAACAGCAACAACAGACACATAAGTATCACCAAGGTCACCAGCAGGAGAATATGTAGCACCAGAGCCAGGAGAACCCAGCTCCCCAGGAAGACCTGTCCAAACTCTTCAAGCCATCCAGACCCCTTCCATGATGGATTTGATTCTCACTGCAGGCCAGATTAACACTACCAGAACATCAAAGAACTCACTGCCCCAAACAGGCAGACTATTCATGGCTCATGGTTTTCAAGAATACAACAAAGAAAAAGGTAGATTATAGGAAAGGATTTAGAGTGGACTCTTGAGGTCATACCAGGTCAGCTCCTGAAAGAAATATATTTGCATATTAAAAAGCACAGAGATCCTTTTAATGTCATTTCTTTTTTTTGACTGTAATGTATTTCTAGTCGATATTAAAATAAAATTCGGTTTAAAAAAAAAGAAATTTGTATTACATTTCCCTTGATTTAAGAAATCATTTGGACAGAGAGAGAGAGGAAGTAATACCAACAGGTTCACTTGCAAAACTAAAAATCTTTATTACTTAAAGATTTAATTGCTGCCTCTGTTCCCACTAGAAAGATACACTAAGCACATACTGAAAAGTGTCATTTTCATTTAATCAAAAGACTCAAATATAATTATTATTCTTTTACAATTCTATAAAAAGTAAAAGTACCTACATGCCAAAGGAACTCAAGGAGTACTTATCTACCTGCTAAGCACTAAAATGAATCCCAATTTATATTCTACACCCCAGCTGGGCAGATAATATGCATCTTTTTTCTTTCTATCTGTAAACCATTTAAACTTTTTAAAAACATATTTGTATTTTCATGGAGATCTAGGAAAGTACCTTGGAAGCTGGCAAACCCATTGACTTCCCAGAGAGAGTTTAGCTGGGTAAAGTCCAAAAGGCATGTTTGCTCTATATTAAGCAATCTTTGTATAAAATTAGGAAATCAAAGCTTTCTTCCTAACTCCACTATGGATCACAGGAAAAATACTGAAGAAACAACTTGAAGAAACGAGGAATTGCCTTTGGGAGGAACAGGATCAGTGGGAAAAGAGAAAGCAAAGCAAAACAAAACAAAACAAAACAAAATATGTTTATTATTGATGTTTGAAAATATGTTTATTATTGATGAGAGTCAAGACACACTACCCCAAAATATGACACTTAGGCACACTGAGTATTTTAAGTTGAAGGAAATTTAGAAAAGAGTAAAAGGACAATATCTCGGACCTTCTCTCACTTTCCACACCTCTGAAACAGGCCATAGAAACTAAAAAGAATTCCCCCTTTCCCTTCTCTCCTGAAGCAGGCCACAAAACCTAACTGACCTTGCCCCTAAAAACAGATCTTAAGACTGTCATTCCAGAGCAGTCCTATCCATACCCAGAGGAAAAGAATGTCCTTATATCTGAAGACAGGGAAACACAAAGAAGAATTTGAACAAACAGCTTTACTGAGCTACCTACCCAATTTAGTACCAGTAGATTATAACTTTTTTTTCCAATCACATCTCTCCACAGTTACCTACTTCTGCATCAGACCTGGCATAAAATATATCCAGTATTCTGTTTCTTTGAGTTTTCATTTCTGAAGGCTCCCATGTCACATAAAACTTAAGTTAAATGACAAGTTAAATGACTTTGTGTGCCTTTTTCTTGTTCATGTTTGTGATAGCCGTGAACCTTTTAATGGTAGAGAAATCTTTTCTCCCCTTTGTATATACATATTATTTACCATCATAATACCAAGTGATTAATCAGAATAAATCTAAGTAACAGGACAAAATTAAAATTAAAACATTAATTGGAGTAGTTTTATGTAAACTCAAAAAATACAAACTTAGTAATACATTTTAATGTCAAAAATATGCACAATAATTCTATTTGAATAATGAGTTCATAAACAAAATTAGAAACTACTACATATTATGTACATCAATTATTTCTGATTACATAGGTAATACTTTAAGTAGATATTCTAAACAATCATTATTCAACAATTAAGGTATTACCAAAGTGTATTCTGTGAAGTCAATAAAATTTATATTTACTGATTTATCTTAAATTTAATAAAACTTTTTCTACTCCAATAACTTCATCACTGTCAGCATATAACTTCAACTATCCTTGTAATGGCTGATAATTTCAGCATATTACTCTCAACCTTATTTTAAGGCAAAGTTAACAAATAATTTAGTGAAATTATCTTTCCTAAAGGAAATGGAAAAATCAAGAATTAACCACCTTTTTGAAAAAGCTGAAATACAAAGCTGAAAACACGAAGTAGTTCAAAGTCTGCAAGCCTAGACAACTGCTCCCACATATCCCAGGATTCCCAGTTTTATTCTCTGGAAAAATGAAATTAAAGAGGTTCAGTTCCCAAGACACTTTATGCAACAGAAGGCAAAGCAGAAGGCCAAGATTAAAAACAATGTCAGTGTGCCTTCTTAGAAACCTCCCCTTCCTACTCCCTTGCTTTCAGAACACTTAAAACTGGGCAAGACACTGTTGGATTATTTTTTGGAATGATCTCACAGAAAAGCCCTCAAAACATTTTTGCTTCTCTAAGAAAAAAGTCAACCTACACCCAATCACCCAAAGGGAAACTCAACAAACTCTGTGAGACTGGGAGCCTTACCCAATGTAAATAAGGTTCTCAATTAGCATTTAAAAAAATATGAACAGGCCCTGCAGTGGCAGTAGCTAAGGCCAGTAATCCCAGGGCTCAGAGGTTGAGGTAGGAGGACTGCAGCCAGCCTCAGCAATTTAGTGAGACCCTGTCTCAAAACAACAAAACATTTAAAAAAGGGCTGGGGATGGGGCTCAGTGGTTAAGTACCCCTAGATTCAAACCCCAAGACAAAAAAAGAAAAAGAAAAAACAAGGGGAGTTCAAAAAAAGAGAAAATAAAAGTAAACAGGGACAAAAAAGTCTACACATGCAAATACTCTTAGACAAGCCAAACTCTCTGCCTTCTCATTTCTTTGTTATCTACTTGTACTATTCCCTATGCCTAGAACACATGCCACTGTGGTTCTCCTTTCCAATATAGCTGACTCCTCATCCTTCACAACATTAAATGAAGCTATCTCCACAGTTCTCTGCAGCCTTATGTAGGGTGTTTCTCTCTCTCTCTTCAATGTGTATCATACACTAAAACTATGTATTTGTTTGTTTACTTATTCTGATTCTCTCTCTAGAGTAAAAGCTTAAGATAGGATTTTTGATCTGTCTTGCTGCTGTTGTGTGATCTCAGCAACTTACACATATTAAACATTGAACAGTAGAATGAATCAGATATAACTTTCATATATTCATATATAAATACACCAACAGTATAACTCCACATCATGTACAACCACAAGAATGGAAAATTATACTCCATGTATGTATAATATATCAAAATACATTATTCTGTCATGTATAACTACAAAGAACAGGTTCATCAAAGATAGTGGAATAGAGGAGGTGCATTCCTGGCTGCTCTATGGCATGAAATCAAGAAAGCAGATGGACATGTAAGGTACTGGAAGCTTTCGGGAACACTGTAAGTCCACACAGTAGAAACTCTATTGCCTCAGATCCATACTGTTAGATGGGTAGACACACAATCAACATGAGAAAGCAAGGAAACAAACTGCCCCAAGCCAACAAAGATACTCCAATGACAGTATTCATCAAAACCACAGGAGAAGAAATGTCAGAGAAGGAATTTAGAATGCACATAGTTAAACTGATCTGCGAAGTAAGGGACAGTATAAGGAATGAAATCAGAAATAAATTACAGGAAGTTAAAGATCACTTCAATAAAGAGGCAGAGATTCTGAAAAGAAATCGAGCAGAAATCCTTAAAATAAAGGAAACACTAAAACAAATTAAAAATTTAATAGAGAGCATCACCAAAAGACTAGACCACTTAGAAGACAGAACTTCAGGCAATGAAGACAAAATAAATAATCTTGAAAACAGAGTTGACCATGGAAAGAAGATGTTAAGAAACCGTGAACAGAATTTTGAAGAAATATGGGATAACAAAAAAAGACCATATTTAAGATTTGTCATGATAGATGAAGGTGTGGAGATACAAACCAAAAGAATGCACAATCTTATCAATGAAATAATATTAGAAGATTTCCCAAATCTAAAGAATGAAATGGAAAATCAAATACAAGAGGCTTACAGGACCCAAAATATACAAAATTACAACAGACCTACATTAAGGCACATTATAATGAAAATGCCTAGCATACAGAATAAGGATAGCATTGTAAAGGCTGTGAGAGAAAAATACCAGATTAAGTGTAGGGGGAAACCAATTTGGATGTCAGCTTATTTCTCAACCCAGACCCTCAAAGCTTGAAGGATTCTAGAATAACATACACCAAGTTCTGAAAGAAAATGGATGCCAAACCAAGAATCCTATGTCCAGCAAAATTAAGCTTCAGAATTGATGATGAAATAAAAATCTTCCATGATAAAAAAAAGTTAAAAGAATTTACAACAAGAAAGCCTGCACTACAAAACACACTCAATAAGATATTTCATGAAGATAAAAAAAGAAAAAAAAAAACAGTGAAAATCAGTGAAGGGAGGAACTACACTAAAGGAAGAGTCAATCAAAGGAGAAATTAATTCAAATTAAGAACTAGAAATGAACCAAAATGACCAGGAATACAAATCATATCTCAATAATAACCTTGAACATTAATGGCCTATACTCATGAATCTAAAGACATACACTGGCAGATTGGATTAAAAAAGCAAGGCCCAGGGCTGGGGTTGTGGCTCAGTGGTAGAGCACTTGCCTTGCATGTGTGAGGCACTGGGTTCAATTCTCAGCACCACATATAAACAAAATGAAGATCCATTGACAACTAAAAAAATTTTAAAAAAAAAATCAAGCCCAACAATATGCTGTCTCCAAGAGTCTCACCACATAAGCAAAGACAGCCACAGACTGAAAGTGAAAGGATGGGAAAAAACATATCACTCACATGGATTGTGAAAACAAGCAGGGGTTTCAATCTTCAGATCAGATAAAGTGGACTTCAAGCCAAAGTTAATCAGAAGGGACAAAGAAGGACATTTAGTACTGCTTAAGGGAATTATACATTAACAAGATATAACCATTATAAATATCTGTGCCCCTAAAATGAAGCATCTACATATATCAAACACTTATCCATTTCAAGAACCGAATAGACCACAACACAATAATACTGGGTGACTTTAACACACCTCTCTCACTACTGGATAGATCCTCCAAACAAAAACTAAACAAAGAAACTATAAAACTATATAATACAATCAAAAACTTAGACATAACAGATACATATGGAATATTTCATCCATCAATGAGTGAATACACTTTCTTCTCAGCAGCACAGAGATGCTTCTCTAAAATATACCATATCTTATACCACAAAGCAACTCTTAGCAAATACAGAGAGAGAGAGAGAGAGCTAACACTTGCATTCTATCAGACCATAATGGAATAAAATTAGAAATCAATGATAGAATAAAAAGTAGAAGCTACTCTAACACCTGGAAACTAAATAATACACTATTGAAAGATGAATGGATAGCAGAGGAAATCAGGGATGAAATAAAAAAATACCCAGAGGTAAATGAGAACAGTGATACAACATATCAAAATCTCGGGGACACTATGAAAGCAGTGCTAAAAGGAAAGTTCATTGCATTGAGCTCATTCATTAAAAGAACAGAAAGTCAACAAATAAATGACCCAATATTATATTTCGAAGCCCTAGAAAAAGAAGAACAAACCAACATCAAAAGCAGTAGAAGATAGGAAATAATTAAAATCATAGCTGAAATCAATGAAATTGAAACAAAAGAAACAATTCAAAAAATTGACAAAACAAAAAGTCAGCTCTTTGAAAAAATGAATAAAATTGATAAGCCCTTAGCCACACTAATGAAGAGAAAGAAAAACTAAATTACTAAAACCAGCAATGAAGTAAATACCACGATAGACACTACTGAAATACAGAAGATAATCAGAGACTATTTTCAAAATTTATACTCCAATAAAATAGAAAATCTTGAAGACATAAACAAATTTCTAGAGACATATGACCTACCCAAACTAAATCAGAATGACATACACAATTTAAACAGATCAATTTCAAGCAATGAAATAGAAGATGCCATTCAAAAGCCTACCAATGAAGGAAAGGACCAGACAGATTCTCAGCCAATTTCTACAAGACCTTCAAAGAAGAATTAACACTCAACACTCAATGCTCCTCAAATTACTCCATAAAAGAGAAAAGGAGGGAATCCTTCAAAATCTCTTTCTATGAAGTTAATATCACCCTTATACCAAAAGCAAACAAAGACACATCAAGGAAACAAAACTTGGTTCATCGGACCAATATCCCTGATGAACATATATGTAAAAATTCTCAATAAAATTCTGGCAAATCACATACAAAAACATATTAAACAGGTAGTGCACCACAATCAAGTGGAGTTAATCCCAGGTATGGAAAGTTGTTTCAACATACAGAAATCAATAAATGTAATTCATCACATCCATAGGCTTAAAGACAAGAATCACAAGATTATCTCAATAGATACAGAAAAAGCATTTGACAAAATACAGCACCCCTTCATGTTCAAAACACTATGAAAACTAAGGATAATAGAACATACCTTAACATTGTAAAAGTTCTATTTGTTAAGCCCAAAGCCAATATCATTCTAAATAGAGAAAAACTGAATACATTCCCCCTTAGAACTGGAACAAGGATACCCTCTTTCACCACTTTCATCCTTTTATTCAACTTTATCATTGAAATTCTAGTGATAGCAATTAGACAGAAAAAAAGAAATTAAAGGGATACAAATAGGAAAAGAAGAACTCAAACTATCACTATTTGCCAATGACATGATTCTATATTTAGAAGATCCAAAAAACTCCACCAAAAAACTTCTAGAACTCATAAATGAATTCAGCAAAGTAGCAAAATTAATGCCCATAAATCAAATGTATTTCTATACATCAGTGATGAATCCACTGAAAGGGAAATTAAGAAAACTCCATTCACAATAGCCTAAAAATATATATACATACAATTATAATTTTACACACACACACACACACACACACACACATATATGCATATATATATATATAATATTTGGGAATCAATCTAACAAAAGAGATGAAAAACCTATACAATGAAAACTATAGAACACTAAAGAAAGAAATTGAAGAAGATCGATGAAAAGATCTCCCATGTTCTTGGGTAGGCAGAATTAATATTGCCCAAAAGCCCATACTACCAAAAGTGTTTTACAGATTTAGTGCAATTCCTATTAAAATCCCAATGACATTCTTCATAGAAATAGAAAAAGCAATCATGAAGTTCATTTGAAGAGTAAGAGACCCAGAATAGCCAAAGCAATCTTTAGCAAAAAGAGTGAAGCAAGAGGAATCACAATATCAGACCTCAAATTATACTACCAGAGCAATAGTAACAAACGGCATGGTATTGACACCAAAACAGACATGAAGACCAATGGTACAGAATAGAAGACACACAGATAAAACCCACACAAATACAGTTACCTCATACTACACAAAGACATCAAAAACATACATTGGAAAAAAGAGACTCTACAAAAAATAGTGCTGGGAAAACTGGAAATCAATATGCAGCAAAATGAAATTAAACCCCTATCTCTCTACCCAGACTGAATCAGTCCATACTACCAAAAGCGTTTTACAGATTTAATGCAATTCCTATTAAAATCCCAATGACATTCATACACAATTTAAACAGATCAATTTCAAATTATCACTATTTGCACAAAAATCAACTCAAAGTGAATCAAGGACTTAGGTACTAGAACAGATACCCTGTGTGTGCTAGAAGAAAAAGTAGGCCCAAATCTCCACCTTGTCAGATTAGAAAGTGACTTCCTTAACAAGATCCTAAAGTTCAGAAGTAAAATCAAGAATTAATAAATGGGGCTGGGGTTGTAGCTCAGTGGTAGAGTGCTTGCTTAGCATGCATGAGTCACTAGGTTTGTGCATCTACAACTAAAAATATATTTAAGAAAACAATAAATAAATGGGATGGAATTGATCTAAAAACTTTTTTCACAACAAAGGAAACAATTAAGAACATGAAGAGAGAGCCTACAGAGTGGGAGAAAATCTTTACCACAGGCACCTCAGAAAGAGCATTAATGTCCAGGATATATAAAGAACTCAAAAAACTTAACACCAGGAGGATCCAAGATGGCGGCCTAGGCCACACTGTGTTCCTATTCTCTAGGTGACCAGAGATAAAAGCAGGGGAAATATTGTTTCTCTGAAAGTTATTAGAGGACCGCCAACAGCTACCTCTACGCAGCAATTCCAGCCACGTGCCCGCTTGGGTCTCCAGGCCCCAGCATTTCTGCAGGACCTGGGCCGCTCACCCATACAGGACCTTCAGCTCCAGCGCCCACACACCACGCAGGACCTCTGGTCACCCAACCACGCAGGGACCCCTAGCTGAGGATCCCCTGCAGGACACCTGGCTGCTGCTCCTGTGTGGACCTCCATCTACCAGCGTGGAGCTCCCACCTACACCTGGGGACACTGGACAGGATCTGGAGATAACCCCGTACTTCAATACAGCACACCACACAGCTGTACCTCTAAACATGTCTCCCAACACCACTGCCCCGCCAAGCCCTACACCCTATCTCTGAAAGCAGACACCTACATTGTGGGATACCTTCTTTGTCATCTTGGACCTAAGGGGGAGAAACAAGTAAACAACAGACAAACCCCCCCTACTGGATGAGAAGGGAAGCAATCCTTTTTATGTACCTTGAGATTTCTCTATTATCCTTTTTTCTTCCTTTTCTTTTTCTTCTTTACTCTCTCTCATTCTTTTCCCACCCTCACATCCCCAACATTTGTGAAACCGATTCTTTTTCATGCATTAGGCTACTGAAGACTGGGTTATCTGATTAGTATATTACAGTTGTATTATGTAGTCTCATATCTTATATTTTTACATTTTTTATTTTTCTTAATTTTTATGTTTCCTTGTTTGTTGTATTTTCTTCCTACTTACTTGTCTTCCCCAAATCTTTCTCTCTTTTCTACTACTAGCCACCTTCTTTTGGATTCCTCTATCATGCTTTCTAGGATCTAATAATTCTATATCTTCATGCCCTACCTCCCTAACATCTCATTCTGCACCCCACCCCCAGTTCTCTCTAGTTCACCAGCAGAAACTTTAGACCTTTTCAAACCTATGGTTTACATAGTAGATACTAAGTGAACTCATAAGTTCTGTGTATTGTGAAAAAGCCATAAATGTCCTACTAGGAGGTACTGGGTTTAAAACTATTTATGTTTGTACTGAGATCTGTTAATATTGGTCTCCTTAAAGAAGAGATATTGGAATCCTGCAGGGAATCTATAAGCCTATAGGATAGACTGTAACTCCTCAAATCCACAGTGCTAGAAGGGAAGACACACGAACAACATGAAAAAACAAGGGAAGAAATTTCCCCAAACAAACCAAGATACTACACTATTAGAATCCATGGTTAACACAGCAAAAGAAATGTCAGAGAAGAAGTCCAGGATGTATGTAATCAAAATGTTCTGTGAATTAGAGAATGACATAAGAGAGCAAACACAGGCAGCAAAAGATCATTTTGATGAAGAGCTACATAGGAAATTACAGGAAATAAAAGGTTACTCCAATAAGGAGATAGAGATCCTGAAAATGAACCAAACAGAAATCCTGGAAATGAAAAAAACAATAAATCAAATTAAAAACTCAATAGAGGGCTGGGGCTCAGTGGTAGAGCGCTTGCCTCGCATGTGTGAGTCACTGGGTTTGATCCTCAGCACCACATACAAATAAATAAATAAAATAAAGATATTGCATCCATCTACAACTAAAAATATATATATATTTTTAAAAACTCAATAGAAAGCATCACCAACAGATTAGATCACTTGGAAGACAGAACTTCAGACAACGAAGACAAAATATTTAATCTTGAAAATAGAGTTGACCACACAGTGAAGATGGTAAGAAACCATGAACAGAATATCGAAGAATTATGGGATAACATGAAAAGACCAAACTTAAGAATTATTGGGATAGAGGAAGGCATAGAATTTCAAACCAAAGGAATAAACAATCTATTCAATGAAATAATTTTCCAAACATAACGAATTGGATAATCAAATACAAGAGGCTTACAGGATGCCAAATGTACAAAAATCACAACAGATCTACACAAAGGAAAATCATAATGAAAATGCCTAGTATACAGAATAAGGAGAGAATCTTAAAAGCCACAAGAGAAAGGAATCAGATTACATATAGGGGAAACCAATTAGGTTCTCTGCAGATTTCTCAACCTAGACCCTTAAAGCTAGAAGAGCTTGGAAAAACATATTTCAAGCTCTGAAAGACACTGGATACAAACCAAGAATCTTATATTCAGCAAAATTAAGTTTTAGATTTGATAATGAAATAAAAACCTTCCAAGATAAAAATATTAAAAGAATTTACAACAAGAGAGCCTGCACTACAGAATTTTCTTGGCAAAATAGTCTATGAGGAGGAAATGAAAAATAGCATTGAAAACCTGCAAAGGGAAAAACTGCACTAAAGGAAAGGCCAATCAAAGGAGAAACCTAGTCAAGTTAAAAACTAAAAATAACCCAAACTGTCTGGGAATACAAACCATGTCTCAATAATAACCCTGAATGTGAATGGCCTAAACTCACCAACTAAAAGATATAAACTGGCAGACTGGATTTTAAAAATGACCAAACAATATGCTGCCTCCAAGAGATTCATCTCATAGAGAAAGACATCTACAGACTGAAGGTGAAAGGATGGCAAAAAATGTATCACTCACATGGACTGCATAAACAAGCAGGAGTTTCCATTCTCATATCAGATAAAGTGGACATTAAACCAAAATTAGTGAAAATAGATAAAGAAGGTCATTTCATAGTGCTTAAAGGAATCATACATCAACAAGACATAACAATCTTAAATATCTATGCCCCAAACAATGGGGAACCCATGTATGTCAAACAAACCCTTCTCAACTTCAAGAATCAAATAGACCACAACACAATAGTCCTGGTCACTTTAACACACTCCTCTCACTACTGGATAAATCTTCCAAACAAAAATTAAACAAAGAAACTACAGAACTCAAACAATCAATAATTTATACTTAACAGACATATATAGAATATTCCATCCTTCAACTTCTGAATACACTTTTTTCTCAACAGTACATGGATCCTTCTCCATAATAGATCTATGCTATGCCAAAAAACTAGTCTTAGCAAATAGAAAAAAATAGAGATGCTACCCTGCATTCTATATGAACATAATGGAATGAAATTAGAAATTAATGACAGTTTAAAGAGAAGAAGCTACTCCAACACCTGGAGACTCAATAATATGCTATTGAATGATGCATGGATAACAGATAATGATGGATGGATACAACATATCAAAATCTCTGGAACATTATGAAAGCAGTGCTAATAGGAAAGTTCATTGAATTAAGCTAATTCATTAAAAGAAGAAAAAGTCAGCAAATAAATGACTTGACACTATATCTCAAAGCCCTAGAAAAAGAGGAACAAACCAACACCAAAAGAAGTAGAAGACAGGAAATAAAATCAGGGCTGAAATCAATAAAATTGAAACAAAGAAAACAATTCAAAAAATTGACAAAACAAAAAGCTGATTCTTTGAAAAAATAAATAGAATTGACAAACCCTTAGCAACCTTAACAAAAAAGGAGAGAGAAAAGCCAAATTACTAAAATTCATGATTAAAAAAGAAATATCACAACAGACTCTACTGAAATACAGAAGATAACTAGAAACTATTTTGAAAATTTATACTCCAGTAAAATAGAAAACCCTGAAGACACCAACAATTTCTAGAGGCATATGACCTACCCAAACTGAACCAGGAAGACATTCACAACTTAAACAGATCAATTACAAGCAAGGAAATAGAAGATGTCATCAAAAGCCTACCTACCAAGAAAAGCCTGGCACCAGACAGATTCTAGAAGATCTACAAAGAAAAACTAACTCCAATACTCCTCAAATTATTCCATGAAATAGAAATGGAAGGAACCCTTCCAAACTCATTCTAAGAAGCTAGTATGACCCTGATACCAAAACCAGACACAGACACATCAAAGAAGGAAAATTTCAGACCAATATACCTGATGAACATAGATGCAAAAATTCTCAATAAAATTTTGGCAAATGGTATACAAAAACATATTTAAAAAATAGTGCACCATGATCAAGTGGGGTTCATTCCAGGGATACAAGGTTGGTTCAACATACAGAAATCAATAAACATACTCCATCACATCAACAGACTTAAAGATAAGAATCATATGATTTTATCAATTGATGCAGAGAAAGCATTTGACAAAATACAGCACTCTTTCATGATTAAAACACTAAAAAAACCTAGGGATAGTAGAAACATACCTCAATATTCTAAAAGCAATCTATGCTAAACCCAAGGCCAACATCATCCTAAATGGAGGAAAAATTGGAAGCATTCCCTCTAAGAACTAGAACAAGACAGGAATGCCCTCTTTTACCACTTCTATTCAACATAGTCCTTGAAACTCTGGCCAGAGCAATTAGATGAAAGAAATTAAAGAGATACAAATAGGAAAAGAAGAACTCAATCAATCATTATTTGCTAACAACATGATTCTATATTTAGAGAATACAAAAAATTCCACCAAAAAACTTCTAGAATTAATAAATGAATTTAGCAAAGTTGCAGGATATAAAAATCAACACCCATATATCAAAAGCATTTCTATACATCAGTGATAAATCCTCTGAAAGAGAAATTGGGAAAACTACTCCATTCACAATAGCCTCAAAAAAAAAGAAAAGAAAATACTTGGGAATCAATCTAACAAGAGAGGTGAAAGACTTCTACAATGAAAACTACAGGATAGGATACTAAAGAAAGAAATCGAAGAAGACCTTAGAAGATGGAAAGATCTCTCATGCTCTTGGATAGGCAAAATCAATATTGTCAAAATGGCCAT
>PVHX01010709.1:14839-68570 GCA_004024805.1 Geosciurus inauris | reverse complement strand
TCTTCCTTTCTTGAAATACCAATCTGAGGTATTGCAGCTTCTATCCTATAATCTTGTATTGACACTCCAGATTACCTGTGTCTCACCTTGGAGCTACTTCTGTTCTCCCAGTGTCCCTAGATGGGCACTACTGTCACTAAAGTTGGTGGTGGAAGTAGTGGATGTACCTCTAGAGGGCAGTGGGAGTGGCTTTGGCTGGGGCTCCTGAGGCGGCTCCTGAGGGCTGTTTTGGCCCTCTCTTGCACTCCTGCCAGTGAATAGGAACTCTGGAGCGGAAGTAGAGGCAGGCTCAGGTCTCACTTATGTAGGGTCACAAGCTGGAGAGTTTGTGTGCGACCTTTACCGTGAGTATGAGCTCCCCTGGGGTTACAGGTTAGCAGGTTTTGGTCTGCCTTCGACTGGGCACCCTGGCATTCCCACCGGAACTCCGGAGTGGAACTGAGGCAGGCCCAGCGCACACTAGGGTGGGGCCTTTTCACGCTGGGGTCTCTGGAGGCCACTCTTTCCCTGGGTGTGCTTTCCTCTGTGGCTGGTAGCAATCAGACTCTGGTCAACCCTTTGTTGTACCCCCGTGGAGTTTCCTGAGGGTGGATCTGGGCCCTCTGCAGCTCCTGCCGGACCCCGGGAACTCAGGAGTGGAACTGGGGCAGACCCAGGCTGCCCTTGGATGGGGCTGCCTCGCGCTGGTGTCACTGGAGCGACTCCTGCTCTGATTTTGGGCTCCCCAGTGGCTAGAGGTAGCCGAACTTGGTTTCCTTTTGGCTGGACAACCGTGGAAGTTCCTGAGGGTGGATCGGGGCCCTCTGCAGTTCCTGCCGGTCCCCAGGAACTCTGGAGCAGAACTGGGGCGGGCCCAGGCTGCCCTTGGGCAGGGCTGCCTCTCGCTAGGGTGTCTGGGGGGACTCTTACCCTGACTTTGGGCTCTTCAGTGGCTCGAGGTGGCAGTTCCTGGTCTCCCTCCTGCTGGACACCCGTGGATGTTTCTGCGGGCGGATCTGGGCCCTCTGCGGCTCCTGCCGGTGCACCGGAGCTCTCGTTACTTTCATTCTTGATAATTGCCATTCTGACTGCAGTGAGATAGAATCTCAATGTAGTTTTAATTTGCATGTCTCTAATTGCTAGAGATGTTAAACATTTTTCATGTTTGTTGACTGATTCATCATATTTCTTCTGTAAAGTGTCTATTCTGTTCCTTTGAGCATTTATTGATTGAGTTATTTGGGGATTTTTTTTGGTGTTTTTAAAAATTCTCTGTGTATCCTGGAGATTAATGCTCTATCTGAGGTGCAGGTGGCAAGGATTTTCTCCCATTCTGTAGGATCTCTTCACATTCTTGATTGTTTCCTTTGCCATGAAGAAGCTTTTTTCAGTTTGACACTATCCCATTTATTGATTCTTTTTTTAAAAATATTTTTTAGTTGTTGATGGACCTTTATTTTTATTTACTTATGTGGAGTGCTGAGAGTCAAACCCAGTCCCTCACACATGCTTGGTAAGCACTCTACCACTGAGCTACAACCCCAGCCTGCCATTTATTGATCCTTGATTTTACTCTTGTGCTTTAAGAGTCTTGTTGAGGAAGTTGGTTCCTAAGCTGACATGATGGAAAGCTGGGCATATATTTTCTTCTAGTTTGTGCAGGGTCTCTGGTTTAATGCCTAGGTCCTTGATCCATTTTGAGTTAAATTTTGTGCAGGGTGAGAGGTAGGGGTTCAATTACATTTTGCTACTATAGATTTCCAGTTTTCCCAGCACCATTTGTTGAACAGTCTATTTTTCCTCCCATGTATATTTATGGTGCCTTTGTCTAGTATGAGATAAGTATACTTATGTGGGTTTGTCTCTGTCTTCTTTTTTTTCTTGTTTTTTTAGATCTTTTTTTTTAAATCACTTTTATTTATTTATTTTTATTTGTTGTTTTGCATATTTTGACATACTATATTTTGTATGTTATATTGTACTTTGACATATTATACACACATGGGGCATATTTTGACATATTATACATACATGGGGTGCAACCCATTACAATTTTGATCCCATTCTTGTGGTTATAAATGATATAAACTGGTTGTATATTCATACATGAGCATAGGAAAGTTAAGACCAATTCATTCCACTGTCTTTCCTATTCTCATACCCCTTCCTTCCCTTCAATCCCCTTTGTTTAATCCAATGAACTTCTATACTTCCTCTTCCTACCCTTTCTTGTTATGGGTTAGCATCCACATATCATGTCTCTGTGTTTTCTATTCTGTTTCATTGGTTTTCATGTCTATGGTGCCAGTACCACACTGTTTTTGTTACTATAGCTCTGTAGTATAATTTAAGGTCTGGTATTGTGATGCCTCCTGCTTTGCTTTTCTCACTGAGGATTTCTTTGGCTACTCTGGGCCTCTTTATTTTCCAAATGAATTTCATGACTGTTTTTTCTATTTCTATGAAAAATTTCATTGGAATTTTAATAGGAATTGCATTAAATCTGTGTAGCACTTTTGATAGTATGGCCATTTTGACAATATTAATTCTGCCTATCCAAGAACAATAATGATTATTTTAAAGTCCTAATCTGCTAACAACACCTGTGGGTCTACATTTTATCTATCTATCTATTTATCTATCAATCAATCAATCATAGGAGGAAGGCATTCTTGTTTTGCTAGTTTCTTCATTAAGCATGATGTTGGCTTTTAGCATAATATAGATGTTCTATTATGTGGAAAAGCACCTACTCTGCCAAATGTCTTTTCATCATCTGTAAACAGTTACATACTTTTTTTCTCTTTTGATCTGTTAATATGGTGTATTATATTACTACAGTTTTAACACTGAACCATCCTTCTATTTCTGGAAAAAAAATCATGGTTGGTAATCATATATTATTTTTTATGACATTCTTATAATGTATTGTTGGATTTGTGTTGAACATTTTATTTATATTTTATTTACATTTTTGCATTGATATTTAAAAGTGAGATTAGTCTTTAGTTTCAATATTTTTCTATGCTATGTGTGTTAAGTTTTGTCATCAATAGCTTGAGCTTCATAAAATGAAATTCATCTATCTTTTTTTCCCCTATATTCTCCAAACAAAACTGAAATCTGTGTCTTAAAATTTCTGAGAAAAATGTTTTTTCAACCATGGAACACTAATAAAAATGTAAAGGAAAACTCAAACACCTGTAGAGATAAGATAGGTAAAATAGATAATGGACATAAACCTTGATGCAAGATAAAGGCAGTGTTTCAGACACAATATAGGCCGTATTAGAGATGTGTGGGTTGCATGCGGCAAATGAGCAGCCAGTGTGAAAGCCTATGGAACAAGCCCTTGTATGTGCCATGTGGTTTCATGGCTAAAGGCATTGCCCCATGACAGACAAGTTCCCTTACTTATGTGATCTCAGATAGCTTAGTAGTCTGAGCTACTGTTTTTCCATTTGTACAACAAGAATAAGAACAGTGAAACTTACCTTTAATGGTTGTCATGAGGATTAAATGAAATAATAAGATATTTTATGCCATTTTCCCCAAAAGGACTATTTTTTCATATAATTACACATTGTGAGTGATATTACATTGACAGGATTAACTCATGTGATAAGAGGAATACTTCACCTTCCTGTTACCATGAGTTCCTTTTCAGAGGCCATAGGCCGCATCAAAGTATATATATTCATTGTGAACATGGCACTGGAACTGTTGAAAACGGAAGTCAGGGAGGACATGAGGGCAGCACACAGTGTGGTCAGCATCAAGCCTTGAAAGCCTGGAAAAAAAATGACACTTCCTGGACTTTCAGTTCTCTGACCATGCCTTGAGAGTTAGGCCTCCTAAGGAACTTTCCCAAATACTAAATTTACCCCTATAAAAGATTCAAAATTTACTTGGATTGGAATTCCATCTAATATAGATTGTTGTATTATATTTTTTCTTCCTTTGTGACAAGATTGAATAGTTTCCTGCTGTGTCTTCATATAAAAATGAGAGCTGATATCTTGTGGGTTAGTCTGTGCCAGAATCTCTCTTCAGGCATAATCCTGCACTATCCTCTCTACAGTGCTGTGAGATGGACACCATTGCTTGCCCTCCTTAAAGGTGAGGAACCAAAGGCTCAGACTATAGACAAGTCATTCAGTTCCTTGTGCCTCAGACTCCTCATCTGTAAAATGGGCATATGATGACTCACCACAGAAAGTTATAGTTAAGATTTTGATAAACTAAGTAAAAATGGGTTGGCACACTGTCCAATATACAGCAAGCACTAACAAATGTCAGTTATAAATCTCACAATCTTTTATTTGCTACCTGGAAAAACACCATGTGGCAGGGATAGTAAATGCTCCATTTGAAGATTCCTATGTGCTGTTAGGGAATCTAAGAATAACCAGGACCTGATATGGAAGTCCACTGTGGCAATACCCAAATTGTCCTCAGTGGGCCACTTGGGGCAGGCCAGACATAGATGGGCTCCTTGAATTTGCCTTCCTTCAATTGGCCACTATCACTCACAGCCCTGGTTGATTGAGGCTGGGGCATTTTCAGAGAGTCAGCTGGGAATTCAGACAACTCACTTCCTGAACTGTGGGAACGTCAGTATTTCCCCCCACCTGATGCCATCTGTCCTGTGTTTTATGGAAACATCTTAACCTTTTCTACCTGTTGTTCTCCAGAGCTGACACAGAATTTTTAAAAATATTCCTATGGCCATTTTAATGAAATTTGAGGAAGAAGGTGAGATAAATGCTTGAGCTCACTACCACTTCACAATGAAAGTCATCTGACAGTTAGGTATCCTTGGTGGCCTGTATCCTTGCCAACCCTACTGGACAGTGAGCTTTTTGAGGACAGGACAAGTCTTGCTTGTCTTTGTGTCATCATGGCTTATAATAACATCTTTTACAATGTGGAGCTCATTTTTCTTTTCCCATATTTTTTATCAGTGCATTATAATTATACATAATAGTAGGATTCATTTACATATTCACACATTTATATGATATAACAATATGACTTGGGCAATATCATTCCCCAGTTTTCCCCCATTTCTCTCCACATCTCCCTTCCTCTAGTCTCCACTATACTGGTCTCCCTTAGATTCTCATGAGATCTTCCTGATATCTCTTTTCATTTATTGTCTCTAGCTTCCACATATGAGAGAAAACATGGCCCTTGATTCTCTGAATTTGGCTTATTTCACTTAACATAATGTTCTCAAGTTCCATCTATTTTCCTGCAAATGACATAGTTTTATTCTTCTTTATGGGGGAATAAAATTCCATTGTGTATATATACCACATTTTAAAAGTCCATTCATTCATTGATGAACACCTAGGCTGGTTCCATAATTTGGTTATCATGGATTGTGCTGTTATAAACATGGGATGTATGTTATCACTGTAGTATGAAGACTTTAATTCTTTAGGATAAGTACTATGCAGGGGTATAGCTGGATTGTATGGTGATTCTGTTCCTAGTCTTTTGAGGAACTGTGGAGCCCATTTTCTGAAAGAATGAGCAAGGGAATTCACTTAGTAGGTGAAGTGAATAATGCCAATGGTAGGTACAGGTTGTGCCTCCCAGAGGATGTGTACTACCAGCATGTAAGGAACAGAGAAGGAGGAGGCCCTGTTCCTTTTGTCAGGGAAAGCAAGGTTGCTTCTATTGTCCTAATGTCCCTCTCTACCCAGAGTGATGGGTTTTCTGGTGAAGAAGCCACCCCTGGTACCCTCACTCCTAACTGGTCACATGTACTCTGAAGGCACAGTCTCCAATCATGGGATTTCCATGTCCCTCAGTGGCAGGGTCTGTTTCTTACCATTAGGAAGCACTGCTATCACCAACATTGGATAAGCAATGGCTTTGCAACTGGATCTGCTGCCACAGTACTTTAGACATTCTGAAGGTACAACACATGCCACTTGATCTGCAAAAAGAAGCAATAGTAACACCAACATGCTGGCCTTAGAGCTCTAAAATCTGAGCTTAGGGTAAGAGAAGCAAATTAGGAATCACATATTCACATGTGGATGTTAGATCCTTGGTCCACTGGTGACTGTTCCAATACAGGATCCTATACTCTTGGGGGCTTAGGATAGAGGAAAGGGCTAGGACTCAGGTTCCTATTAGTCAAATGAAATGGAACGTCTACTGATTTACTGCATGACTCAAGTCAAGTTACAAGACCTCAGTAAGCCTTTCAATGATCCCATTAAGGTGTTAGGAAAGTGAATGGATTATTCACCACATACTAACATGTAACCAACTTATAACTTTCTCTCTTGGTTCTGATAGGCGTTGTTCATTCAGAATAATAACTTGAGACTATAGGTCTTAGAAGGCAGAGGGGCCCATTTTCTAATTTGTGAGGAAAGCACCACTCACAAGGTCTAACAAATCTCTACTTGAATATGTCTTCCCTGAAGACATATTCAGGGAGTGTTGAGAGTCCTCTCTGTTAAAACTGGGAAGAAATTAAGATAGACATATCATGGACACACTGAAGATGAGTTAGTGTAAGAGATGTCTGTTACATGCTACTTAGCACTAAAAAGCATTCTCCATTTTGTTTAGCCTGTCAAAAGCACTGTAGAGACAGATTCCCCTGGAAGTTACCTTCTCTGCCCATTGTGGCTGCACCTATCAAATTAAGTGCTACAAAAAGTTTAATGAATGAACAGGCTCATTACAGGATAAGCTAGTAAAACTAAGTTGAAATGTGGATGAGATACATCCATGGGAATTATGATTACTCATTAGGGGAAATAGGTATGCTTTAATAGTATTTAAGGCAAAGAATGTGGGCCTTATTCTGAGTCAGACCTGCTTTGGGGCTGCATCAAGCTTCCTCCATCAATGTGCATCAATGTGCCTCATGAGTTAAATAAAGCTATGAAAGGCTGGCCCTGGGGCTAGGAGAAGTAGTGACAGGATCCGTGAGATTCCAGCAGAGCACATAGTACATAGTGCATGCCCAGCATGATAATATTTGTGATGCAGTAAAAGCAACCCAAACTTCTAGGAGACTATGTCCCAAAGTCATAGCTGATCCTCCACCAGAGGGAGTGACCCATGAGAAAATGCATTGACTTGCTCTTCCATGCGGTGAACATATCACCCTGGAATTTCTGTCTTGCTGTGAATATCCACAGTTTGTGCTAGACTTCTGCTCAGCTGCATCCCAAGGAAGCACTTTGGAACACCTCAAAAATCAGTATATTGTGGGAAACCTGATAACCCCAAATATTTTCTAGATTTTCGATTCAGGAGAAGCTGATTTGTGTGAGTGAGCACATGAGAATCAAGAATGTACCTGTGAAGAAGACACGACTGATCATTCCTGGCACCACCATGAGGAACATGGGCAGCAGCTTCAGGTACCCACACAAAATGCAGCCACCTTTGATGTGAGACATGTTCTTCCCTGCCAGGCACCGCTGGATAAAAATCTGTCAAGGAAACAGGTGGGTGAGGTAAGTTATGGCTCTATCAGGGTGTTTAAACCCTGGGCCACTTTGGCACAGATTAGGATAATTGTGACCTGCTGTAGCAGCAGGTTGTACCCTCTGGTGGGTTTTTGCTAAACTTTTCATCCCTCATCCAGTCATCTCTGGGCCATCCAGGGCCAAGGAGACATGTGTGACCAATAAGCACATTTTGCCCAGTGCACTGCTGCCAGAGAGGAAGGGATGGTGCATGTTACATTGACCTCATTATGCATCAATTGCATCAATCATAGAAGTGCAGGGCATACAAGATGTTCCCTGGCAAGTATGAGACTCCATTCTGGAGGCCACAGATTGTATCTGCCAGGCATAAGGAAGGGTTCCTTGTGACATCAATCAAAGCAAAAGTGGACTCCTGAGTGTTCAGGACAGGGACCAACTTCTTTCATCTACAATGAAAGAAAGTACTGTAAATACAAACTCTCCCAGGAGATATTTCAGGCCCTATTTCATGGTTCTAGGGCTGGAAGAGGCAACATGCTGTCAAGCTGAAGGGAATGATACAGCCAGAAGTTGGAAAGAAAATAGACATGGAAAGAAAACAGACATGGTCCAGAGCATCAAAACAATTACACTCTTCATGCAGAGAGATCCTACAGAAATCTTTGCAACCTGCACCTCAGATAGATAGATATTTCGAGGATATACAAAGAACTCAAAAAGCTTAACACCAAAAAAGCAAATAACCCAAATGGGCAAAGGAACTAAACAGACACTTTTCAAAAGAAGAAACAATCAACAAATATATGAAAAAATGTTCAACATCTCTAGCAATTAGAGAAATGCAAATTAAGACTACACTGAGATTTCATCTTACTCCAACTAGAATGGCAATCATTAAGAATACAAGCAACAATAATGTCGAGGATGTGGGAAAAAGAGTACACTCATACATTGTTGGTGGGACTACAAATTAGTGCAACTTCTCTGGAAAGCAGTATGGAGATTCCTCAAAAAATTAGGAATGGAACCACTATTTGACCCAGTTATCATACTCCTTGGTATATATCCAAAGGATTTAAAATCAGCATACCACAGTGACACAGCCATGTCAATGTTTATTGCTTCATAATTCTCAACAGCTAAGCTATGTAGCCAACCTAGATGCCCTTCAACAGATGGATGGATAAAGAAAATGTGATATATATATGTATATATATATATGTATGTATATATATATGTAATGGAATATTACTCAGGATAAAGAAGAATATCTTTGTGAAATTTTCTGGTAAATGAATGGATCTCGAGACTATCATGCTAAGTGAAATAAGCCAGTCCCAAGAAACCAAAAGGTGAATATTTTCTTTGACACGTGGAAGCTAGCCCACAATAAGCAGGGTAGAGGGGAAGAATGAAGTTCACTAGATTAGACAAAGGGGAATGAAGGAAAGAGAGAAAGGATAGGAATAGGAAATACAATAGAAAGAATCTGACATAACTTTCCTATGTACTTATATGAATACACCACAGTGAATCCCACCATTGTGTGCACTGGGTCCCTAATTAGAATAAGATATATTCCATTCATGTATAATTTTATCAAAATGTATAACTAAAAAGAACCAATAAAAATTATGCTGTTGAAGAACATTCAAACAACACAAAAAAAATGGCCACAGTGACTCAAAAGCACAGGATGCAAAACAGCATCTGCACTGTGATCTGGTACTTAGGAAAAGTCCATATGAGTAAACATTTGAAAACTTATATTCCAGTAAAATAGAAAACCCTGAAGACACCGACAAATTCCTAGACACATATGACTTACCCAAACTGAACCAGGAGGTCATTCATGACTTAAACAGATCAATTACATGCAAGGAAATAGAAGAGGCCATCAAGAGCCTTCCAACAGGATTACAGTGGTTAATTTTGGGGTGAAAGGATTAATGGGTAAGATTTTCATTTTCTTCTTTATGTTTACTTTCAAAAGTATATTATTTTACTAATAGAGGAAAGAACCCAAAGGTGATCCTGACTCATGCGACTGATAGTGATTCTTGGGATGTCTACTGCCAGCCTGTTGTTGCCTCTGGTGGACAGGAGCTGCTGCTGAGCAGGTGAAAAGCACACATACTGCAGTTCTTGGTCTTCCTTAGGCCTGGGCACAGAAGAGATGGTTTTCTATGGAGGGTATGTAGTAGCAGGGCGATAGTAGAAATGTGACCCTAGTATAAAGGGTGACATAGGACATTAAATCATTCCACATAGAAAGTCCTAAGCACTGTGCTGAGGATGTAGCTCAGTGGTAGAGCAATTGCCAGCATGTGCTAAGCCCTGGTTCAATAATCCTCAGCACCACACAATAAGAAAGAAAAATAGTCATAAGCACTTTATCATATTTTCATATATTACAAAGTAGGAAAAAGGAAGAATTGTTTAAAAATGGTGGTGAAGGCACGTGCAATGGCACATACCTGTAAATCTCAACTACTTGGGAGACTGAGGATTGCAAATTTGATGCCACATGAGAAATTTAGCAAGACTTTGTCTCATAATAAAAAATAAGATGGGCTAGAGATGTAGCTCAGTGATTGAAGTACTTCTGGGTTCGCCAGTACCAGGGGTATGGGGAACAACTGGTGGGGGGCAAAACAGTTAATAATTGTTTGTCAGTTACTTGTTTCACCTAGCATGTGGGAGGCCCTAAGTTCCATCCCTAGCACTCCAAAAAGAAGAAAAAATTTTTTCTTAAACCATTTCCTTTACAAGTTAGAAAATTACATATTCTATTTCTATGCTTTTAATAATTGTTCTTAAATTTTTAATATGGCTACAACTTAAAGTCTAAGGTAAATTAATATCCTCTCCCTTTTGAATAATTTAAGGTCTCTAGATAGGTATAACCCCAAACAGTGATTTTATAAATCAATTTAAGGTCTCTAGACAGGTATAAACCCAAAACCCATATTGCCTTGGGTTTTACTACCTGTTTTAGCTTGTCAATGTCTTTGCTCAATATTCCCAGTACCTCCTTTTTCTGTATATACATTTTTCAGTCTTTCTTAGGGAAAGTAATCTCTTTATTTTGCCCTTGTTTTTGAATAACATCTTAGCTGGGCCTTCAATTTCAAACTGACATTTCCCCTAGAATTTAAAAAAAAAAATTACTCCTCTATTTTTTGGCTTACTTTGTAGCTTCTGAGAGTTTTGTTGTTGGTATAACTGTCCCTTTTTTTATTTTAGATGACTTCCTAAAATACTCTTGTTTTTGATACTCTGAACTTTCATTATGACACAAGTTTGTGTGTATTTTCAAGTTATTTCTGCTTGGGATTCACTGTGATTTCTGAATCTGATGATTCCTGTTTTTTCAACAATTATGAAAACTCTCAACCATTTTCTCATTAAATGTTATTTCTCTTTTCTTTTAATCTAGAAACTCCAATGAAATGTTTTAATCCTCATTCTCTCTTCCATGTCATTTTCAATTTTTGTCCTTTCTGGATAACTTCTACAATTCTTTCTTTTAGATTATCATTTTTTCTTTAACTGTGTTTAATTTGCAATTTTAACAGGTACTGAGTTTTACTTTTCCAAAATATATATTTTTTTCATTTCTAGATGTTTGATTTTTTGTTGTTTCAATTAGTTATACATGACAATAGAATGCATTCTGACATAACATACATAAATGGAGTATAACTTCTCATTCTTCTGGTTGTACATGGTACATCACACCAGTCATGTAGTCATATATGCACATAGGGTATTAATGTCTGATACATTCTACTATCCTTCCTACCCCCATATCCACTTCCCTCCCTTCGCTTCTCTCTGCCTAATCCAAAGTACCTCTGTTCTTCCCTAGCACCCCCCTAGCATTTGCATATCAGAGAAAACATTTGGCCTTTGTTTTTTTGAGATTGGCTTATTTTGCTTAGCATGATATTCTCCAGTCCCATCCTTTTTGATTGAATTTTGTTAATGTTTTTATTTCTATTTTTACTTATTTAAATAGTTTTTTTTTGTATTTAGTGTGTAATTAATTCTTCCATTTTCTAATGTTTTGGGGGCACTAATTCTATTTTTTCTTGCTCAAGGTGGTTTGAGTCTTGCATGTTTTCTTTTTCTTTTTCTTTTTTACTTTGTTGTTTCAAGATGTATATACATTTTTTAAAATTTTAGATGAGTTCTTGCTATGTTGCCCAGGCTGGCCTTGAACTTATGATCCTCCTCTCAGCTTTGTAAATAGCTGTAGTTACATGCATGTGCCATCACACCAAGCTCTTCCACATTTTCTAATTTTGTGTTGGAAGCTCAAGTTGAAGAGGGATTTATTTATGGGCATCCTGTAGACCTGGCTTGAAGACTTATTCCATTCCTGCTGCTATTTAAAAAAATACCTCTGACTGGGTAATTTATAAACAATAAAAATTTATTTCTCACAATTTTGGAGGCTGGAAGGTCCAAGATCAAGATGCCAACAGATTCAATATCTAGTGAGTGGGTTTCAAGATGTCAGAATAGAGAAGGTTGCTTTCCTGGCTGCTCCATGGCATGAAAGTAAGAAAGCAGAGAGGTAGCTTCTCAGCAAGGTGGGTGAAACAAAAAAAGCTGGGAGGGGGGGTACTTTATTAGAATTTAATACTGAACATTCAAAGCAGACTAGGGATTCAGGAGGCCGACTATAATAAGGAAGAAATCCCCAGAGCCACAGCCGCTGCCATGGCCGGAGGCACCAGCCAGAGCAGTCCCTCCGTGAGCACAGTGGAGGGATAAGGGAATTAAAGAAACCCGCATTTTTAGGAGGCCTTCAGCATGTCTGGGTGTGGAGATTTTAGAGATTAAAGACACTGCCTGACTAAACTAAAAAGCGTGCTGCACAATATCCTTGTGCAGGAAAGAAGCTGCATCTCTCCTGGCTACATGTGGAGGACAGAGGAAGGAATGATTTCTCAGCTGTAGTGTGGGACCAGCAGCTGGGGGAGTCAATTCCTGGCAAACCCCAGTTTGGCCTGAAATATAGGCCTGATAAACCCACAATGTATGGCATGGAGTGTCCCTAAGTGACTAGGAGAAAATCAAATGTGGGGAGAGGTTTACACAGGGACTACTGGTCGTAGAAACCGTACTGGCTCTTCCCCATCCCCTCCAATCTGACTGCTTGCAGAAACAGCTGGGAGAGATGCACCTGGCTGGGAATTTGAAAGGGTGGGGGTGGGAGAACTTGAGTTTGGGGACTGAACCTGAGACCAGGAAACTGGTCTGCAGGTGACACAGTGGACTAAGAATTGGGTCCTCCACCACATGAGTGGAACCCTGAGAAGGTCTCAGGGGTGCAGTCTTCCAGTGTGGACCAGCACTTGCTGGGCTCTGAAGGTGTACTGATATAAAATCTCCAGACCAACTGGCATTCAGTGAAGAATCTGGAGCTACCTAAACCTAAACTCCAGGAGTTATGCCTGTGAAATTACCTCTCTCACTCTTAATGGTTCATGGACCATTAAGAGTGAGAGAGGTAATTTCACAGGCATAACCATATGTGAAAACACATATTCATATTTGTTTTTCTCTCATTTCTAGCATGTCTGAAGCCAGTTATTTTGCATAGATCAGTATTTTGAGAGCTAGGATGTTTGATATTTCAATTTAGTTTTGTATTCTTTTATTTTAATTTTTAATTTTTAGAAATTTCACTTTATATACATTTTTCCCTCCCATTTATGTTTCACTTCATTCTTGTTCTCTCTTTCACTCTTCCTTTAACTTTTTACTTCTGTCTTCTTTCCTACTCCATCATAATCATTACATCCTATATCACTTCTTTTCTGTCCCTGTCCATCATTCAAAATTGTAAATCCTTTTGCAAACTTACTGTTTTTATTGTAGGCAAAACTGATCATATCATTTCTGTTTAGTGTGACAATTAACATTGTAGATGTCATAACAGGAACTATTTGGTTTAATGCTGTATAGTTTGCATTGTTTGTTGTTATTATTTGTCTCCCCTTAAACAGTGAGGTATTGGAAACATTCAGGGACACTATAAGTTCACAGGGTAGAAATGCTACTGCCTCAGATCCATGCTGTTATATGGGTAGACACACAAATAACATGAACAAGCAAGGGAACAGATCACCCCAATCAAACCAAGATACTTCAGCAACAGAATTCATTGATACTGCAGTGGAAGAAAGGTCAGAGAAAGAGTACAGAATGTACACAAACAGATCTGTGAAGTAAAGAACAGTATAAGGAGTGAAATCAGAGAGAAATACAGGAAATGAAAGATCACTTCCATAAAGAGAGATTCTGATTTTTTATCAAGCAGAAATCCTAGAAAAGAAGGAATCAATAAACCAAATTAAAAATTCAATGGAAAGCATCACCAACAGACTAGACCACTTGGAAGACAGAGTTTCAGGCAATGAAGACAAAATATATAATTTTGAAAATAAAGTTGATTATGGAGCAAAGATGTTAAGAGACCACAAACAGAACTCCATGAAATATGGGATTACCTAAAAAGACTAAATTTAAGATTTATTGGGATAGATGAAGACTTGGAGGTATAAATAAAAGGAATGCACAATCTTTTCAATGAAATAATATCAGAAAATTTCCCAAACCTAAATAATAAAATAGAAAATCAAATATAGGAGGCTTACAGGACCCCAAATATACAAAGTTACAACAGTCCCACACGAAGACACATTATTATGAAAATGTCTAACATACAGAATAAGAATAGAATTTTAAAGGCTACCAGAGAAAATGACAGGTCATATTTAGAGGAAAATCAATCCAGATCTCAGCTGATTTCTCAGCCCAGACCCTTAAAGCTAAGAGGTGTTAGAATAATATATACCAAACTAGAAATTGGATGCCAGCCAAGAATACTATACTCAGAAAAATTAAGCTTCAGATTTGACAATGAAATAAAAACCTTCCATGATAAAAGTTAAAAGAATTCACAATTAGAAAGCCTGTACTACAGAACATTCTCAGCAAAATATTTCATGAAAAATAAAAGTGAAAACCAGCAAAGGCACACTAGAAGAATAGTCAAATCAAAATTACAGGGAACAAAAATCATTTCTCAATAATAACATTAAAAATAAATAGCCTAAACTCATTGATAAAAAGACACAGACTGCAGATTGGATTGAAAAATAAGACCCAACAATATGCTCTCTCCAAGAGACTCAACTCATAGGCAAAGATAGCTGCAGAAGTTAAAAGGATGAGAAAAAAACATATCATTCACATGGATCTCATAAACAAGCAGGGTATCTATCCTTATATCAGATAAAGTGGACTTCAAGCCAAAGTTAATCAGAAGGGATCAAGCAGGAAATTCATACTGCTTAAGGGAATTATACATCAGCAAGACATAACAACCATCAATATTTATGCCCCAAACAATGGAGCACCTGTGCATATCAAACAAACGCTTCTCAGTTTCAAGAAGTAAATAGACTAGAACACAATAATATGGTTGACGTTAACACACCACTTGATAGATTCTCCAAACAAAAACTGAATAAAGAAGATATAGAGGGGCTGTGGTAGCGTGCTCGCCTAGCATGCATGAGGCACTGGGTTCGATCCTCAGCACCACATAAAAATATAATAAAGATATTCTGTCTGCCTACAACTAAAAAATAAATATATATAAAAAAAGAAGCTATAGAACTAAACATGTAATTAATAATTTAGACTTAACAGACATATAGAATATTCCATTCATCAATGGCTGATACACTTTCTTCTCAGCAGTGCATGTCTTATTCTCTAAAATAGACACATCTTAGGCCACAAAGCAACACTCAGTAAATACAAAAAACAAAGGTAATACCTTGCATTCTATCAGATCATAATGGAATTAAGTCAATGATAAAATAAAAATGGAAGCTACTTTAACACCTGGGGACTAAATAATACACTATTGAATGACCAATGGATAGCAGAAGAAATCAGGGATGAAATAAAAAAAATACTTAGAGGTAAATGAGAATAGCAATACAGTATATCAAAATCTCTGGGACACTATGAAGGCAGTTCTAAGAGAAAGTTCACTGCACTAAGCTCACTCATGAAAAGCACAGAAAGTTACCAAATAAATAACATCTCAAAGCCCTAGAAAAGGAAGAACAAATCAACATCAAATGCAGTAGAAGACAAGAAATAATTAAAATCAGAGCTGAAATCAATGAAATCGAAGCAAAAGACACAATTCAAAAAATCAATGAAATACAAAGTTGGTTCTTTGAAAAAGTAATAAAATTGATAAACCCTTAGCTAAGCCAAAAGAGAGAAAGAGAGAGAGAGAGAGAAAGAGAAAGAGGGAATTGAAATTGCTAAAATTCAAGATAAAAAAGGAAATATCATCATGGACACTACTGAAATACCGATGATAATAAGAATTTGGACAATTTATACTCTAATGAAGTAGAAAGTCTTGAAGACAATTTTCTAGACAAATTTCAACAAATTTCTAGAGACATATGACCTACCAAATTGAATCAGGAGGACATGGAAAATTTAGGCAGATCAATTGTTAGCAATGAAATTGAAGATGCTCTCAAGAGCCTACCAACAATAAAAGCCCAGGACCAGATGGATTATCAGCTGAGTTCTACCAGACCTTCAAAGAAGAACTAACACCAATCCTTCTCAAATTATTTCATGAAAGAGAAAAGGAAGGAACCCTTTCAAACTCAGTCTATGAAGCTAGTATCAGCCTGATACCAAAAGCAGACAAAGACACATCAAAGAAAGAAAACTTCAGACCAATATCCCTGATGAACATAGATGCAAAAATTAAATGCTGGCAAATGGTATACAAAAAAATATTAAAAAGATAGCACACCATCTTTTTGTCCCAAGGAGTTTGTCCAAGGATGCAAGTTGGTTCAACATATAGAAATCAATAAATGTAATTCATCACATCAATTATCTTAAAGACAAAAATCACATAATAATCTCAATAGATGCAGAAATAGCATTTGACAAAATACAGCATCAATTCATGTTCAAAACGCTAGGAAAACTAGGGATAATAGGAACATACCTTAACATTGTAAAAGCTATATTACAATGTTAAACCCAAGGCCAACATCATTCTAAATGAGAAAAATTGAAAGCATTCCCTCTAAAAACTGGAACAAGACAAGGATGCCCTCTTTTACTACTTCTATTCAATGTAGTCCCTGAAATTCTAGCCATAGCAATTAGACAGAAGAAAGAAATTAGAAGAATACCAAATGGAAAAGAAGAACTCCAACTATCCCTATTAGCTGATGACATGATTCTATATTTAGAAGACCCAAAAAACTCCACCAGAAAACTTCTAGAACTCATAAATGAATTCAGCAAAGTAGCAGGATATAAAATTAACACACATAAATCAATAGCATTCCTATACATCAGTGATGAATCAAGTGAAAATGAAATTAGGAAAACTATCTCATTCATAATAACCTTAAAAATATTTGGGAATCAATATAACAAAAGAGGTGAAAGACTTCTACAATGAAAACTACATAATACTAAGGAAATAAATTGAAGAAGACTTTAGAGCATGGCAAGATCTCCCTTGGATAGGCAGAATTTGTATTGTCAAAATGGCCATACTACCAAAAAGTGCTATACAGATTTAATGTAATTCCTATTAAGGTTTTGATGATATTCTTCATAGAAATAGAAAAAGCAGTCATGAAATTCATTTGGAAAAATAAGAAGCCCAGAATAGCCAAAGAAATCCTTAGTGAAGTAGGAGGCATCACAATACCAGACCTTAAATTATTCTACAGAGCTACAGTAACAAAAACAGCATGGTATTGGCACCAAAAGAGACATGAAGACTAATGGAACAGAATAGAAGACACAGAGACAAACCCACACAAATACCCTTCTCTCATACTGGACAAAAGTGCCATAAAAATACATTGGAGAAAAGATAGCCTATTCAACAAATGGTGCTGGGAAAACTGGAAATCTCTATGTGGTAAAATGAAATAAAACCTCTCTCTCTCACACTCTGCACAAAAATCAACTCAAAGTGGATCAAAGACTTAGACACTAGAACAGAGATCCTTTACCTAATAGAAGAAAAAGTAGGCCCAGCTCTCCATCATGTTGGCTTAGGAACAATGTTGGCTTAGGAACAAAATTCCTCAACAAGACTCCTAAAATGCAAGAAGTAAAATCAAGAATCAATAAATGGGATGGTGTCAAACTAAAAAGCTTCTTCATAGAAAAGGAAACAATCAATAATGTGATGAGAGAGCCTACAGAATGGGAGAAAATCTTTGCCATTTGCACCTCAGAGCATTAATCTCCAGGATATATAAAGAACTCAAAAACTTAACATCAAAAACCAAATAACACAATCAATAAATGGGCTAAGGAACCGAATAGGCACTTCACAGAAGAGGAATTATGATCTGGTCAACAAATATATGAAAAAATGTTCAACATCTCTAGCAATCAGAGAAATGCAAACTAAAACTACATTGAGATTCTATTTCACTGTAGTCAGAATGACAATTAGCAAGAATACAAGTAACGATAAATGTTGGTGAGGATGTGGGGGAAAAGGCACACTCATACTTTGCTGGTGGGACTGCAAATTGGTGCAACCACTCTGGAAAGCAGTATGGAGATTCCTCAGAAAACCTGGGATGGAATCATCATTTGACCCAGCTATCCCACTCTTTGTTCTATATGCAAAGGACTTGAAATCAGCATTACTTCAGTGATGCAGCTATACCAATGTTTATAGCAGCTCAATTCACAATAGCTAAGCTATGGAACCAACCTAGATGCCCTTCAACAGATGAATGGATAAATAAAATGCAGCACATATGCACAATGGAATATTACTGAGCTAAAGAAAAATGAAATTGTGACATTTGCAGGTAAATGGATGTAACTGGAGGCTATCATGCCAAGTGAAATTAGCCAGTCCCCAAAACCAAAGGGCAAATGTTCTCTCTGATATGCAGATGCTGACACACAATAAGGGGAGGGAGGAAGAATAGAAGTTCATTGGATAAAGGAAGGGAGGGGGTTGGGAATAGGAAAGACAGTAGAATAAATCAGATATTACTTTCCTTTTTTTATATATGAATACACAATCAGTGTAACTCCACATCATGTACAACCACAAGAATGGGAATAAATACTCCATGTATGTATAATGTATCAAAATATACTCTACTGTCATGTACATTTAAAAAGAACAAATTTTTTAAAAAAGAAAAAAAAATCTAATGAGAATATCATCAGTGCTTTCAAGATGGTTCTATGAATACTGTTCTCTCGTGGTGGGAGGAATGGAAGAGCAAAAAAGATTCTAGCTAGTTCCCTCAGGCCCTTCTATCAGACTAATCCTGTCCATGAGTACAAAGCTGTCAAGGCCTACCTAATCACTTCCTAAAGGCTTTACCTCTTAATACTGTATGTACTTTATATATACACTTTATATATATCTCTTGTATACTTTATATATCCTGGAGATTAATGCTCTGAGGTGCAAATGGCACTGGGGATTGAGGTTCAACATGAATTTTGGAGGGGCTACAAACATTTGAACCATAGCCAGGGTATTTTCCTACAGACAGAATTTGCCATCTCTCCTGCCAGATCAGTGTGTAACAAATTTTTAATGAGTTTACATTCATTTCTTCACATGGGGAAGGTAAATTGAAAACTCAAATATACAGGAAGCCAGGCCTGCCTTTTTGAATTATCAGCAGACTTTTCCCCACGTCTTGGAATCCAGGTAGAGCACCTATTTTGTTGTTGTTTTTTCTCCTTGCTGGTGGGTAGAACTTTTCTTAGTCCACCTTTTCAATGAGGCTATAGTCTTTCAAGAATCCAGGTCTACATGGAGAATTTACTCTTCACTCATTAACTTAAGGCCTTTCTCCTGTTCTTATGTGGCTGCTCAAATGTAACATTTGAAAACCAAGGTTACTAACTACTGTCAGTACTGCCAGCCTCACTCTCTTGATTTCAATGGTCTGTTTCCAGACTCTGCATGTTTTATTTCTCTTATGAGCTCCTCTATCACCATAGGAGATGTTTTTTATATTTTATCTAGCTTTTCTGGGTGTTTGTATTGGGAGGTAGTTCAGAAACTATTAGTTTGCATATTGTCAGCAGTGGAAGTCTCAGGAGCAACTCTTTCAAGTTACGATTATAAAAAATTGTAAAGAAGAACATGGAAAAATTAAAAATATTTCCGAGATAAAGTTGCACAATTAAAACACACAAGGGTTATGAGTACACCTTTGTCACAGAGTCATACACAAGGCTATGAGTTTAATTCCCAGTAACTGGCCCCCCAATAAAACAAATGAAAAAGAATCTACTTTATAGAGGTCAGCTGTGTATTGTACTCTATATCTCATTTTTCCCTTGCTCTTCCACTCAGAATGTTTTGAAGACCCATCAGTGTGATGTGTGTACACCTACTCTATTGTTTGTAATTGCCACATAGCACTTTACAGTATTGCTCCCCTCCCATTTCATCTCTCACTTTTTAGTAACTGACACAATCAACACTATGATGAAGGTCTCATATATAGTCTCTTAAGAACTTGTGTGTACATTCTGGGAATCATTATTGCCAGGTCACAGAGTACAATATACTTAAATTTATTAAACCCTGCCAGATTATATTCCAGCAGAATGCACTAGTCTATACATCCACCAGAAGCATATGATGGTTCATTAAGCCTCCCAAGGCTTGGCATTATGGAACTTTCTAATGTTTACCGGTCTTACTGTGGTTTTAAATTGAACTTCCCTGATAACTTAGTGTTATATGTTTGTTAGCATTTATGCTTGTTTGAATTTCCTTTTCTATAAATTGCTATCTTTTGCCATTATTTCTGTTGGAAATCATTTTTCTTCTTGAGTTTGCTATTAGTTTCTTGTCCATGATAAACATTTCTAATATTCTAATCTGTCATCTGGCAACTTTGTCTAGGGTATTTTTTGCTAAGAAGTTCTTACACATAAAGATTTTAAGTATGGTTTGTACTTCTCCCTCTAAAAGTGTGCTCTAAAATTTACCATCTCTTATAGTTTTACTTTTCAAATTTAGTCTTTAATTCATCTGAAGTCCACTTTTGTATAAACAGTGTTAGTCATCTTTCTGTTACTGTAATATAATACCTGAGATAATCAACTTAAAAATAGGAAAAGTTTATTTGACTTACAGTTCTAGAGGTTTCAGTCCATGGTCAATTGGTGTGTTGCTTTGGGGCCTGTGGTAAGGCAATACATCAAGGTGGTTGTGTGTGGCAGAGGGAGCTGCTTATCTCATGGCCATCAGGAAGCAAAAGAGAGAGGAAAAGGACATGTCTTGGTCCCAGTATTAAGGATATTTCCCCAATGACCTAACTTACTTCCACCAGGTCCTAGTTCTGAAAGGTTCCACAACTTCTCAATAGTGCCACAGGCTGAAGACCAAGCCTTCAATACATAGGCATCTGGGGGCACTCAAGATCCAAACTATGACTTAGGAAGGGATGAAGTTTTGTTGCTCCAAAAGTAAGCTGATTTTTCAAATCTCATCAAATAGTTAGCATCTCCTCCGCTGACTTGTGGAGAACCCTTGAATAAATATTTAGTTTCCATAAACACTTGAGTCTGTCTTCATGTTCTTTGTTTTGTCCCATTAGTCTATGTGTCTATTCTTGGTAATTTCAGTGTGTTTATTACTGCTACTTGGTTTAAATATCAGGTAGATCAAGTTCTCCCCTTTTGTTCTTCATTTCCAAACTTGGGTTAGTCATTCGGCATTTTCTTCTTACATATTTTTAAACCTAATTTTATCATGATATAAAACAGTAAAGTACATTAAATATATAGCTTATTAGAGAGCATACCATTTAACCCCATGCAAATTAAGAAATGGAACACTGTGGATACCCCAGAAACCTCCTTGTGACTCTTTTTTCTTAATTAAAATAAAATTCACATAACATACGATTAGCTATTTTGAAGTGAAGCATTTGGTACATTCACAATGTTGTACAACCACTACATCTCTTTAGTTTCAAAACATTTTCATCATCCCCAAAGAATACTCATATCCATTAACTAATCATTCTCTATTACTCTTCCTTTCCCTTCCTGGCAAGCACTAATGTGATTTCTGTCTCTATGGATTGGCCTATTCTGGATATTTTATATAAAATGAATCATCTAATAGGTGACTATTTATGTCTGGCTTCTTTCACTTAGCATAATGTTTTCTAACTTCATCCAAGTTGTAGTATGTAGGAGTATTTCATTCCTTCTTATGACCAAATAATACCCCATATATGGATACACATTTTGTTTATGAATTTATTCACTGATGGGCATTTGGATTGTTTTTATGTTTTGGCTATTGTGAATAGTAATGATGTATGTGCATCTTTTAATGTCAATTCCATTCCTTACTCTAGAAATGATTTTTTTTTTCAGTACCAGGGATTGAACTCAAGGGCACTCTACCAGTGAGCAACACCTCAAGTCCTTTGTTAAAATTTTAAAATTTTGAGACAGAGTCTTGCTAACTTCCCGAGGCTGGCTTTGAATTTGAGATCCTTCTGCCTCAGCCTCCTGAGTCACTGGAACTACAGATATGTGCCACAGTGCCCAGAAGAAATGACTGTTTTTAGGAACTGACTTCTTTTGACCAGATTTCTAAAGTGCAAGAAGTAAAATCAAGAATCAATAAATGGGATGAACTCAAACTAAATAAGCTTCTTCTCAGCAAAGGAAACAATAACATGATGAGAGAGCCTAAGAATGGGAGAAAATATTTACCACACACACCTTAGATAGAGCATTAATCTCTGGGATATATAAAGAGCTCCAAAACCTTAACACCAAAACCCCAAATAACCCAGTCAATAAATGGGCTAAGGAACTGAACAGACACTTCACTGAAGAAATACAATTGATCAATAAACATGAAAAAATGTTCATTATCTCTAGCAATTAGAGAAATGCAAATCAAAAGTACTCTAAGACTTCATCTCACTCCAGTCAGAATGGCAATTAGCAAGAATACAAGCAATAATAAGTGTTGTGAATACACCAAATGCTTCACTTCAAAATAGCTAATTCTATGTTATGTGAATCTTATTTAAATTAGGGAAAAAAGAGTCACAGGAAGGCTTCTGGGCTATTTACAGTGTTCCATTTCTTAATTTGCATGGGGTTACATGGTATGCTCTCTAATAACTTACTGTTGCTGGTGAGACTACAAATTGGTAACAACGACTCTGGAAAGCAGTATGGAGATTCCTCAGAAAACTTGGAATGGAATCACCATTTGACCTATCCCACTCCTCAGTCTATACCCAAAGTACTTAAAATCAGCATACTAGAGTGACACAGCCACTTCAATGTTTATAGCAGCTCATTCACAATAGCTAAACTATGGAGCCAACTACATCTGCCCTTCAACAGATGAATGAATAAAGAAAATGTGGTACATATACACAGTGGAATATTACTTAGCCTTAAAGAAAAATTAAATTATGGCATTAGCAGGTAAAAGGATGGAGCTGGAGAATATCATGCTAAATGAAATAAGCCAAACCCAAAAAACCAAAGGATGACTGTTTTCTATGATAAGCAGATGCTGACCCATAATGAGGGAGTGGAGAGAATGAAAGATTGTACAGAGGGGAGGAAGGGGAAGGGAGAAGGTATAGGGATGGGGAGGACAGTGGAATGAGACAGATATTATTACCCTATATACATGTATGATTAAACTACTGGTGTGACTGCATCACGTTCAGCCAGAGGAAGGAGAAGTTGTGCTCCATTTGTGCACAATGTATCAAAATGCATTCTACTGTCATGTATAACTAATTAGAACAAATTTAAAAATTAAAAATTAAAAAAGAAATGTCTTTTAATGACTATTTCTTCCTTTAAATAAGTTTTGTCATTTAGTTGTGCATCCCTAAAATAACATAACTTAGCATTTCCTATATGTTGAATTTTGTACTGATATAACCAGGCAGGACATAAACTTTTGTGTCTGACTTATTTAATATCATGCTTTAAAGAGTCAAACATGTTGGGTATAGTTATATAGTTGGTTCTCTGCCCATAGATTATGTGGGAGTTGAGGCAACCCTGCATAGAAATATTTAGAAAAGAAAGCATCTGTACAAATCATGTACAATTTTTCCCCTTGTCATTATTTCTTAAACAACATAGTATAACAACTATTTAAGTAGCATTTATATTATATTCTTTTGGTTTTACTAGTCCTCCCTACATTTTTACTTTCTCCTTCATTGATATCTGCCTTTGTCTTTATTGTTTTATTTCTCATTGGCTGTATCTCCTTTTCTCTCTTTTCCTTTTTCCCTTCTATTTACTCAATTTCTAGGTATGAATGTTTAGCTCATTATGGTGAAACTTTCAGGTCTCTTGAAATGCACATATAATGTACTGCTTGCAATCTGCTCTAAAAGTTGACATATAGTGTTTTCACTGGCACTCAGTTTTAAGTATAATTTTTTTATAAATAACTTTCTTTTTAAAAAATTTTTGTAGTTGTACATGGACACAGTATCTTTATTTTATTTACTTATTTATATGTGGTGCTGAGGATCGAACCCAGTGACTCACGCATGCGAGGCAAGCACTCTACCACTGAGCTACAGCCCCAACCCTATAAATAACTTTGTAATCACATGCTTACATATAACATGTCACTGACTTTTCAGACATAGGGATTTTTGAAACTATCCTTTTATTATTTTCTTCTGTTTTGCACTAGTCTGAATACATAGTTTATATGACATTGGTCCTTTTTAAAAAATATTATTTTAGTTGTAGATGGACACAATGTCTTTATTTTTTAAAATATTTTTAGTTGTAGATGGACACAATACCTTTATTATGTTTATTTGGTTTTTTTATTGTTTGAACGCAGTGATTGAACTCAGTGCCTCATGTGTGCTAGGCAAGCACTCTACCACTGAGCCACAACCCCAGCCCTATTTATTTATTTTTGTGGGTGCTGAGGATTGAACCCAGTGCCTCACACATGCTAGGCAAGTACTGTACCACTGAGCTACAACCCCAGCCCCTGACACTGATCCTTAGTAATGTAATAAAGCTTCTTTTTATAGCCTAATTATGATCAATACTTGTAAATGTGCTTGAAAAGAATGTTTATTTTCTGTTTACTGGATATAGAACTTTTCACAGCTAAGATATACAAATAAACCTGTTAGCTGCACTGCTTAGATTCTGGATGGTTCTTACTTTTGTCTTCTTGATGACTTTGTGGAGGGAAGTGCTAAATTCTCCAACCACAGCTGATGCGTTATACAGTTTTGTATGTTGAAGTCCAAGTTGGTGCAGTGAGAAAAACAAATAAGCAAAAGGCTCAAGAACAGAAATGGAAGGAATAAACCCTTCATTATCTGAAGATGATATACTGTATACCTACAAAACTTATAATTAATGAGATTAGCAAAGTGGCTGATATAAAACCTGTATCCTAATATGAATTTGCATTTCTATATGTATATAATAAAGAATTAGGAAATGTAATTGAAGAAGCACTATTAACAGAAAGGTAGCTAGGAGTTAGACAAATGTTACACAGATGTATGCCCGAGAAATGTCCAGAGGTATTGTCATACCATCAGTGTTTTCAGTGAACACTGCAAATTACTTTAACATCCATCAACTAAGAACTAGTTAGGGCTGGGGTTATGGCGCAGTGGTAGCGTGCTCGCCTAGCATGTGTGAGGCACTGGGTTCGATCCTCAGCACCACATAAAAATAAAATAAAGATATTCTGTAAACCTACAACTAAAAAAAAAATAAATATTTAAAAAAAATATTTTTTTAAAAAAGAACTAGTTAAATACATTTCAGTACATTACATAGCAAAGATTATACTACCATTAAAAATGAAAATGTTGACCCTTATTTACTGACACAAAAAGATGTCTGTGACACACGAACATATACTTCTAATAATAAAGATGTAACTTATGTGTGTATGTGTATATGTGTATGTGGTGCTAAGAATTGAGTCCAGGGGCTTGTACATGCTAAACACATGCTTTACCACTGTTACATTGCCAGGTTCTGCAATATATATTTTTTTAAAATATTTTTTTAATTGTAGGTGGACACAATGTCTTTATTTTATTGCCTTGTATGTGGTGCTGAGGATCGAACCCAGGGCCTCACACATGTGAGGCAAGCGCTCTACCACTGAGCTACAATCCCAGCCCCCTGCAATATATTTTTGAGTAAATAGAAACCCAAAAGGCAACAGAGAGAAAAGATAGACTAATTTCATTTATGTAAAATAATTCATACACTTCTATTTGTTTATACATACAGAAAGGTGTCTAGAAGCATGTTCACCAAAACATTGTAACTGTCACTTCTTGATGGATTTTGGTAATTTCATCTTTGAACTTTTCTTTTTTTTCATGACTTAAGAAAATCCCCCCAACCTCCTTAAGAAAACAACGATACTATGGCTATGTTCTATTAATAATGGCTATGTTCTATTCTTAACTGTGGTCATGGTCACACAGATGTTCACAGTGTCATTCTTCTTTATATTTTACATATATGAATAAGACAGTGTTGTGGTTTGAATATTAGGTATTCCCCAAAAGCTCATGTGTTAGATAATGCAAAAATTTTCAGAGGTGAAATGACTGGGTTATAAAAGCCTTAATCTAATCAGAGAATTAATCATTGGATTAATGGGGTGTACTATAGGTAGGTATGATGTGGCTAGAGAAGGTAAGTCACTGGGGGTGTCCTTTGAGGTTTATATTTTGTCCCCCATGAGTGGAGCTCTTTCTGTTTCCTGATTGTCATGTCCTGAGCTGCTCTTCCACACTCTTCCATGACATTTTGCTTCATCTTGGAGTCATCCAACTTTGGATTGAGGTCTCTGAAAACTGTGAGCCAAAATAAACTTTGCCTCCTCTGTGTTATTCTTGTCAGGTTTTTGGTCACAGTGATGAAAAAGCTGATTAAAACAGTCTTTTGATATATGCCTCACAATGCGATAATGGTTATTTTAAAAGAGGGTATCACTGTTACAATCAGAACATAAAGTTATTTTTCACTTTCAAAAAGTTATGCTTTTTAGACAATGATAAGGGAGAAAGAAAGATTAAAAAAAAGGATCAATAGGTTTTAGATAGAACTGTGGGGGAAACAGCTTTTTAAAATTTATCTATTTATTGACTTATTTACATCATGCTGAAGATTGAACCCAGAGTCTCACACATGCCAGACAAGTACTGTACCACTGAGCCACATCTCCAGCCCCAACAAACCACTTTTAAACAGAATTACTTACAAAGTTATTTAGGCAATAAAAATTGGAAGGGAAACCTTACCATGGAGAGTAGGCAGGCCACAGTTGCCTGTGGATGCAGACTGTGGCCATGCTGGAAATGCTCCAAGGACCTCCCCCCCCGCCCCACCAACCTCCAAGACAGCCACTTTAGTGTGGTTGTCTTTAATTACCTGATCAGCACATCCGTAGAACAAGGAGATAGTAGTGGTGCCAAAGATGAAGCCAGGCCAGGGAATATCTCCAGAGATGGGATCTCGGAAGATATGGAGAGCATCTGGGCGAGGCATGTAGCACTCTGGCTTGGCAGTCCAGTTTCCTTTGCTGATCACACTTGGGATGGCGTGGAAATACTTATGTGCGATCCCTTCATATCCTCCCACTTCACTAAAGGCTTAAGAAAAACAATGATATTATCAGTTCCTTAAAGGGCACGGTAACACAACTGAAGAATTAAGACTGCATGATAAGACCCAGTGTGATTGGTTGTATCTCATCTATAAAGGGCAATGGAGAGACATGTACTCAAGACCTCATGTGCTTAAGGAAAGGCCAGCTCTTGCTTCTTCTCTGCTGTACTTCATAGTGTGTGCTTTAGATAGGCCTGATCAAACTGTCTGCTATTCTAATCTGGTACATGACCTAGGCCTGGACAACATTTCCTGTCTTCTGGGCAACAACTGATGTGTAAGGAATGGACATGAGTCCTATGCTGGGCTCTTCAGAATTTACTCTAGGATTCTCCTGCTGAAGAAATGGAAAAAGACTGCTTCCTCCACTGTGTTCTGAACTAGTATGTCAGTTTGAAGATTTTTTGTTTACCCACTTCATTCAGAACCCTAGATTTAGCTATGCCTGAAGGTAGTGTGCTCCTGAAATATTTTTTTCTAAGAGCCAAGAAGATGCTTATTTGCCTACACCAGTTTTGAAATAAAGTTCCATCATACATTATCTAAAGATTCTTTTTTTATACTTTTTTGTAGTTTTGGTTTTTTTTTAAGTGTGGTGCTCAGGATTGAACTCAGTGCCTCACACATGCAAGGCGAGCACTCTACCACTGAGCTACAACCCCAGCCCAAGAATCTTGACTAAAACAAAGATTAATATTCTTTTTCCTGATATGTCAGAAAAGTGTTTATAAAACTTCCTAGTAGAAGTTTTCTTCAGAATCTATGGCATCTCTCTCCAATACCTTAAGCAATAGAAAATTTTAATGTTAAAGGAAAACATTAAAAAATCTATTTAACAATGTTTTATTTATTTTTTGGCATATAAAATCATGTTCCTTTGAAATACACTCTGTTTTTGAAGTGGGTTCAGACTCATTTGGATTCAAGACTGATCAACAAGTGCATGCTGAATGTCCATGAAGACATCTCATGGCATTTATAAAAATAAATTCACATTCACACATATTAAAAAAGGTAAAACACAAAGCTACAAAGATATTAGAAGACAACAGAAGAATATCTTTATAACTTTGGTTAATGAGTATATTCTTAAACATGATATGAAAAGGAAAAGGAAGGTTGATAAATATGACCTCAAAATTTAAAATCTATATGACAGAAAGCACATTAAAAGTGTGTTAGACTAAGAGAAGAGATTCACATAATGTATAAAGGATTTGTGCATCACTGATCAAGGGAATCTACTTGAAAGAAATATGGTAGAAAATATAAACACGTAATTTATAAAAGAGGGAACACAAACAGGCACTAAGTAAATAAAAAATGCTTGGCCTCACCAGTATCTGGAAACTTCAAACTGAAACAAAAATAAGAAGTTGGATACTTTTTAAAAAACTATTAGATGGACAAAAATTTTAAAGGTCTTAAAAACATTTGAGAATTGGCATAGGGTAGGGTTAGAATGCATATTATCATACACTGCTAAGAATAAAAGTTAGCACTTTCTTCTTCCTTTTTTTTTGTGGTGCTGGGGATCAAACCCAGGGCTTCACATTTGCTAGGCAAGTTCTCTACTACTGAGCCACATTCTCAAACCTAAGAATATAAGTTAGGATACATATAAGGTGGAGAGGAAGTTGCGGTATCCCTTGTCAAAGCTGGGTTTATTTCAATAGTGAAAGGTTGAATTAACATTAGAAATCAAGTCAGTATAGTTCATTGAGTTAACAGAAAAAGGAAAAAAATCATCTTAGGTGTGGTAAAAACACTTGATATAATTTAAAGGTAATTTGTGATAATTTTTAGTGAACTAGTAATAGACAGAAACTTTGGTAGTCTGACAAAGGATATCTACAAAATATTGACAGAAAATTTTATTAAATGTTGAAATATTCCAACTTTTCCCTCTAAGACTAGGGATGAGGCAAGGATGCTTGTTCTTCCACCTCTATTCCATACTGTACTAAAAGTCTTGGGCAGTGTAACAGGACAAGCAAAAGAACAAAGTTTGGAAAGAAGAAAACAAAACCACAATTTTTTGACTTGGGTATTGGTCATTAGTGTGTGTTCACCTTGTGATATTTCACATGGCTTTGCACTCTGATTTGTGCACTTTCTGGCAAAAATTATTACATATACAAAATAAAAAAATGATGCAATAGATCTTTACTTGTTGCATAGAAATTTGTCTATAATATAGTGTGAGTGTCGGGAAAACAGAGTATAAAACTGTATTTTAAAAAATATATTTGATGGACACAAAGTAGTTATACACATTCATAGGGCACAGTGTAACATTTCAATACATGTATACAATGTAAAATGATCAGATCAGGGTAACTGCACA
Source organism: Geosciurus inauris (assembly GCA_004024805.1). Lineage (NCBI taxonomy): Eukaryota > Metazoa > Chordata > Mammalia > Rodentia > Sciuridae > Geosciurus > Geosciurus inauris. The sequence continues at coordinate 38,984 of PVHX01010709.1, read as the reverse complement.
TATATCATCTCAGACAGTGATCATTTCTTTTGAGAACATTTGAAATCCTTTCTACTCGATATTTTGGAATAGTCAATTAATTCTGGCAAATATGTTGTCATACTATGCCATATAACATTCCTTTTACCTAAAGGAATAACTATATCCCTTTATATTTTGATTCTATTAAAATATATATCTTATACATAAAAATGTTTGTATACATGAATAATATCTTTTGAAAGATATACATAAAATGTATAATACTTGTTGTCTTTGGGTAATGAACCAAGAAACTGAGGAAGATCTGTATTTCATTGCATACCTTCTGGTTTACTTAGAAATAAAAATAAAATATGTAGATTTTCCATCTCACTCCACTCAGAACAGCAATTATCAAAGATATAAGTAACAATAAATGTTGGCAAGGATGTGGGGAAAAAATGTTCACTCATATATTGCTGGTGGGACTGCAAATTGGTACAACCACTCTGGAAAGCAGTCTGGAGATTCCTCAGAAAACTTGGAATGGAATCACCATTTGACTCAATTATCCCACTCCTCAGAATATATCTAAAGGACTTACAATCAGCATACTATAGTGACACAGCCACATCAATGTTTATAGCAGCTTAATTTGCAATAGCTAAACTATGGAACCAGCTTAGGTGCCCCTCAACAGATGAACGGATAAAGAAAATGTGGTACATATACATAATGGAATACTGCTTAACCATAAAGAGAAAGAAAATTATGGCATTTGCCTGTAAATGGATGGAACTGGAGGCTATCATGCTAAGTGAAATAAGCCAATCCTCAAAAACCAAAGGCCAAAAATGTTCTCTCTGAAATGTGGATGTTAACACACAATAAGGGGGAGAGGGAAGAATAGAAGTTCACTGGATTAGACAAAGGGGTATGAAGGAAAGGGAGGGGAATGGGAAGAGGCAAGACAATGAATCGGATATAACTTTCCTTTGTTCATATATGAATACAAGACCAGTGTAACTCCACATCATATACAACCATAAGAATGGGATCCTAATTAGAATAAGTTATACTCTATGTATGTATAATATGTCAAAATATACTCTACTGTTATGTATATCTAAACAGAACAAATAAAAAAGGAATAAAAATATAATTGTATGTGTATGGGTTCTTATAGAGACTATACTGAAGGACAACACTCATTCAAATGCATAAGGGGTTTTATATTTCTACAAGAAAACAATTATTTAATTACTTTATAATAGTTTATTTCTCAAAAAAAAAAAAAAACACCAAAAACCCCTAGCCTGAATACCCCCATTAAAAATCCCATTATATTTCTCAGTAAAAATCTAGAGATATAATTGTTAACACTAAATGGAACATTGCACCCTCTCCTCAAGTTTATTTTATTTGGATGCCATTATAAACTTCTGGGGTAGACTTCACAGGTTTGAAAAATGTTTATATGCAATAATAGCACAAAATTAAACACAATGGTTTACTTTGTTTTGTAGCTGTCAATTTTGTCACTCAAATTAGTCATTGCTCCAAGTGAAAGGACCAGACTAAAGCCATTTTGTGACTCTAGGCCTCTTGTCCAGAGCCCTAGATCCCCCACCCAGTTACTGGAAGTTGCAGCACAATCAACAGTACCCCTCCCTGGCGCCAAAAAGTGGTTCTGCAACTTGAGTCAGCTAATCAGGCCAGGCAATGAGCTCACTGTAGCCAGACCTATCAATAACCTAAAGGTCAATGGGCCCATTGTAGCCAGACCTATCAGTCTAAAGGTCCACTGACCACCCAGTGACTTCACCCATCCCCATCCAATCCTACTGCTGTTCCCCCTGGGCGCGTTTTCCCTTACCCAATCATGTAACGCCAAGGCATGTACTCCCCTGCTTGTGATTGTAATCCATAAAAATCCCGGCTCCCCTAGACTCGGGGCCGCGCTTCCTAACCCGCTGCGTGTGGGTTGGCGGACCCTGCTTGAGCTTGAATTAAAGACCCTTTGTGATTACATTGGAATCGGACTCCTGGTGGTCTCTGGTGGTCTCGAGTCTGGGCATTACACAAGTACATTTAAAAATGATACAACTCCTTGGACCACATTTGACCTGTATTTTGTTTTCCTGCAACATAGCACTGAGTACAATTCATGGTATACTAATACTTCCTAAACAGTAAGGTAGGGCACTGTGTGATTCTGTTTGATCTTGTCTGTTATCATTCCTTGAGATTCTATAAGATACTCTCTGGAACTATAATCCTTCAATTGTGTTCATATATCATTTCAATAATTTTTCATTATCCAAGCCCAGAACTTTTCCTTCTAGATTTCTGCAAGACCAGTCTCTGAGCCATGGGGCATTGGTCATATCAACTTGCTAAGCTCACACTCCTAGCTGTGGAAAGAAACTTCCATTTTAAGGTGTCTCCTTGCCGTTACTGCCCTGTAATATATTATAGATTAGGTTTTGTCATTAAAAAGATCCAGTTTTTGGGGGCTGGGAATGTAGCTCAGCGGTAGAGCGCTTGCCTCGCATGCATGAGGCCCTGGGTTCGATCCTCAGCACCACATACAAAGCAGTAAAATAAAGACATTGTGTCCATCTACAACTAAACAAAAAATTTTTAAAAAAATCCAGTTTTTGTGTGTCTTACTCTTGGTATATTTCATAAACAAGTTTTTAAACTGAGACTTATTTTCCTCATTTGTAAAATGGGAGTAACTAAAGTAATTATGCCTCATGGTGATTGTGATGAATAAATCAGGCAACATAGATAAATGCCTACATGGGACTTGATAATATTCAACTTGTGCCAGCTATAATATTTTTAAATTTTTCAGTAGCAGATGGACACAATACCTTTATTTTGTTTTATTTGTTTTTATGTGGTGCTGAGGATTGAACCCAATGCCTTACACATGCGAGGCAGGTACTCTACCACTGAGCCACAACCCCAGCCCATAGCTATAATATTTTCATTCTCATAACTTAATAAGCACTTACTCACTAAGTACTAAATTCATCAGGCTGCACATTGGGTGGGAATATTTTGTGTAGGTCAGAGAAGAAAGATGTGTTGATGGAATAATGGTGAATTGTCCATTGACCTTGACAGATGTATTTGAGTGAACAAAAGGAAAGGGCTTTTCAACTGCAAAGGAAGAACAAGGACAAAGCACTGGGATGGGGATGAGTGTGATAGGCCAGAACACTGGAGTTTGTTATCTCTACTTTATTCCTCAACTTCCCTTTATCCTGAAGTGAGCACAGGTTTCTTCCCCAATTTTCAGCATAAGCTTTGACAGCAGTCTTGGTTTTTGAGGGCTTCAGTATCCTCATTTGTGAGATGAAGGTTTTGAAGATCTAGGGAAGCTATAGATTTAAAGATTCTACCTTCTGATGCCCAGTCTTCTTAAGTTTTACTTACCAAAACACATTAACAAGACTGATCCTAAAATCATAACACCAGCATGTAAGACCTCAGTATAAACCACAGCTGTCAAACCACCTGAAGAAAAAGAGGATGAGAAATGAAAACCAGGTCCAGCTTTGCTGATGGTAATTTCTGAATTACCTACTCCATTCATCTTTCTCCTTCCATCTCTCTCCACTCATCTTTATATCCCTTTAAATCAGTGTGCCATTCAACTACTCGTACTTGGTTTTGGTACTTTCTCTTTTCTCTCATAAACATCCTTTATGATATTTTATGAAATTCTTAGCTTGCTCTTCTGTATCCCAATTTTCCATTACTTCTAAATCTTTTCAGACAAATGAAAATCTGATAGATTTCCTAAGCAAAAATAATCCAACCTTCATCACAAAATCTGTTCAGAAGCAACAGTTAGTAGCACCCCAGCCTCCACCTACTTAGTAGTATCCTATGCCCAGTTGGGACAATCATCCAAATATGTCTCCAGAGAAACAAAATCCAGCTCCTATTCCCATGTTTTGTGAAACATTAATGGAATACACTCTACTTCCCACTGATTCTCATTACTTGTACTCTAGTGAACTCCTGGGAACATAAACCCACACTGTGGCTGGAAGAAATGAATGACAAAATCTCCCACCATCTATACCTAGGTAGAGGCTCCCTGGAACAGAACTGCTTACATAAAAGATCCTATTCAAAGGCCTTGCCAGGCGACTTAAGGCCTGTATCTCCCCCCAATTCCCTTTCTGTACTCCTACTCTGTAACCCAAAGTGACAGGCCCAACTCTGCCCCAAACATGGCCACTATTGACCCTATTATTCCCTTGAAAAATGCCTGACAGCCCAATCTTATTTCTAGAAGCAGAACACCACTTGCGTACCTCTCCCTCTAATGTTTCCACTGTCTGCGATCTATATACTTAGGGAAAATGCAAGAGCTGAAAACTGTTGCCTCTATGTCTATTACTAGTACTCCACTAAGTAGAGAGTGTTTGAATCAGTATAAATCCTGATTCAGTGTTTGAATCAGGGTAACCTCACCTGTAATGGTGTACATGCCAGAAATTGTCAGCAAGACTAGGGTAGTCTGGTATATATTCAAGTTCCAAATCATTTTCAAGAACATAGCACCATAGCTGATCTCCAGCTGAAATAAGCACAAGGTTAGCATACTGCATCTTCTTTTCCAGCAGAATCAACAACAATCCAAGAAAGGGGACTTGGAAGCCATATACAAAAAGTGGTCTCTGACTGGCATCTCATTGTGTGGATGCTGGGTGAGATCTACCCAAGAGTTCAGCCAAGGTTGGTACCCATAGAGCTGAATTAACTCAATTTTCCCAGTTAACACAACTCAGCCTTTTCCATTTGAAGCCTCAGAGTGGGAAATGTGGTTCTGCCATTGGGAAAAAGCCACGGGGATAGCATCTCAGGGACTGGAGAACTTTTCATGTAAAGGGCCAGATGGTAAATATTGTAGGCTTTTTGGACCACATACTGTGTCTGTTTATTACAGCCTTTTAAACCTGTAAAAATCGTTGCTAGCTCAAGAGTTATACAAAGCAGATTATTAGCTGGATTGGTCAATAGACCATATTTGTTGAACCCTGGCTTAAATGACATTGATTTTTGAAACATCTGCACATGATTTAACTGGCTAACCTCTTGATTTGTTTTTCTGGCCTCCAAAGCCAGGGATACAATGGGCAAAGATTCATCTATCCATTTGTTCACCAAATGCTTACTGAGTGCCAACCATGTCATAGATAATTAGCAGGGTTCAGAAGACACATGGGTTACCAAAACTCAGTAGCTGTGTTCCAGGAGCCTATGTTGAATGAAGGAGACAGACTACTATACAGGCTTGTTCTCAGTGTGATAAATGCCACTCATTGGTTATTTAAAAAACATCTATCAAGTGCCTTATGTGCTAAACAAATTCTCAGCACAGTTCTCAGTAATGCAGTAAAGAAGCCAGGCAAAGCCCTTGGTCTCAAGAAGCTTGCACTGAAGCAGAGAAGACAGATAATAAACAAATAAATTACTCACATGGTAATAAACATTATAAAGAAAATAAAAACAGAGCCATGGAGTAGAGACTGACTAGGCACATCTGTGAAGGCCCTTTGCAAGGAGGTGACATTTCTTTTCCAATGGGGAATTAGTCACAAAAAAAGCTAGGGGAAGGGCTTGGGTTATGGCTCAGTGGTAGTGTGCTCGCCTAGGACACATGAGGCACTGGGTTCAATCCTCAGCACCACATAAAAATAAAAAAATAAAGATAATCTGTCTACTTACAACTAGAAAATAAATATTTAAAAAATATAGGGGAAGAACACTATAAACAGTATAGAGCAAGTATAAAGGGCTTGAGGTGGGAATAAGTTAGCTGTGTTTAAAAATCAATAAGGCAGTAAATATAGGTTAAGGGGAGTAAATAAGAAAATAAGCCAGAGAGGCAAGTAGGGGCTCGAACAGGAAAGCCCTTACAGTCTTACTCAAGAGGTTAAGTTTTCTTGCAAGAAGATGGAAACTCCTAGAGTTTTTTGAGCACATTATCTAATGACATGGAATGGATAAGCCCAAGGTTCTTTGACCTGTAACCTATACTTGAGATATAAAAAAGATGCCTCTGCCTTTTATTTTTTGCAAAATATTATTAAACTATTAATAGTAAAATTAAGTACTCAGATATTTTAACTTACACAACAGAGATCAACAAGTCATTTATGAAGCTTCAGAGCAAACTACTGGGATAACTAAGCATAATCCTGAGTCCTGCTTGTTGTTTTGTTCTTGTTCTTTTATTGCGGGGAGTGGTATTTTCCTGGGCTGGTTTTCACATAACTCACCGAGATCTTACTAAAAGTATAGATGAGTAAAAACATAAAAGAGAGAAGGAACTGGATCCGGAAGCCACCAAATCTCTTCCTCAAATATTCTGGCAATGTCACCACCTGTACAAGCCGCAAGACAAGTCATCATCAGATAGTGAGTGTGGAAGAGGCAGATCTGTGGGGATGAACCTTGCTCACAAAGTGCTGGTTGCCACGGAGATGTTGCCAATGGTGAGAGTGGCCCAGGAATACAAAATGTGGGATCACTGTCTCTGGCATCAGTCAAGATGGGGCAAATAAGGAGAGGCAATATTGCTGTCTTCAAGAAGCCTTGGAATCCAGCTTCCTTGGCAATCTTTGGAATACAGTAGGCAGTTCAGCTAATTAAAATTTTCTAATGAGACAAATAACTTTTATGGAATAGTCATAGAATAAAAGCAAGTACCTTGTCATGTACTACAAAGATAGCTAGTACTCTAGGAGATGGAACGACTCTACAGCCTGTGTCCAAACTGCCAGTCTAGGTGCTGGTGCCACAAGTGATCCTATTCTATTTCTACATTGTCTAAGGTTGTATGTACCAGGGATTCAGGGATCATGCCCTCTGTGCTCACTATATTTTTGGACTAGAAATTAGGACCATATGTATTTAACAATTATTGATACACCTACCATGGCTAAATGGATGTGGTTCCAGTTTCTGTCCTGACTAACTTTATGTGCTCTTGCCCATCTACCAACACATTTCTACTTTAAGTTCTAACTTCAATTACACCTGCTTGATGAAGCACCTCTCTTGGTAGTACCAGTTTTTTTTTAAATCTTAGCCATTCTGGTGTGTATTGTAAATACTTTAAAAAATTTTTATATGACAATGTTTTGACATCTTAAAAATACTTTTCTGGCTCAGGAGAGATTGCCTTTCCCCAAACTAGTCAAGTTTTAAAGATAACAAAGGGTGCAGCATGGAGTATGCCTTTGATATCTGAATTAACCAATCCAGAGCTGGACTTCCTCTAGCTAGCCTGTGCACCCCAGGACAATATCCCTCTGCTCATTCATCTCAGGATCAGGTCTTAGGCAACTAGAGATCAACTCTATAGCCCAAAACCTGTTGAAATTATTTAAACTAGCCAATCTTAAATTGTTAATTCTTGACTTTCCCATAGAAACACCAATAAAGCCCCCAATTCCCTTCACTCCTGTCTTCTGCCTCCTGACCATACTGGTGTCTTTCCCATGTGGTCCTGCATAGCATGCTGTCTCTGACACCCTCCTATCTCTAGGACCTGTGGGTATATTAAACTTCATTTTTCCTGAGCTGCTTCTGTTTATATACTTGTTTTGAAAGCCAACTGACTAGCTCATAAAAAGAATAAAAGACTGAGTATTCAGCAGTATCTTATTTTAATAGCATTTTCCTAATGATTAATTATAGTATCTTTTCATGTGTTTTTTTCCATTTGTATATTTTCTTTGGTGAAATATTAGTTCAAACCTTTTTATTATCAAGTTATAAGACTTTTTCATCATATATATTAAAACACATATAAGTGTTTTATTGTAAATAAGTTTTACAAGTATTTCCTCCAAGTCTCTAGCTTGGTTTTTCATTTTCTTAACATCTTTTAAAGTAAAAATTTAAATTTTGATGAAGTCTAATATACCAATTTCTTTCTTTATGATTTTTAGGTCTCAAGAAATCATTACCTACCCAATCACCTTGATTTCTCAGGAATACTTTTATTGGATATAAAATTCTTATTTGGGCCTGTGATTGTAGCTTAGTGATAGAGCACTTGCCTCACATGCGTGAGTCACTGGGTTTGATCCTCAGCACCACATAAAAATATATAAATAAGGATGTTTTGTCCATCTACAACTAAAAAAAATTTTAAAAAATTTCTTATTTAACAGTTTTTTCTTTTTTTCAGCATTTTGAGTTAGTCTAATGTTTTCTGGCTTCCAATGTTTCTATTGAGAAGTCAACCATTAACTATGTCATTGTTCCCTTGAATGTAACATGTCATTTTCCCCTTACTGCTTTCAAGATTTTCTTTTTGTTTTTAGCAGTTTCACTATGGTATACCTGTATGGTTTCCTTTATGTTTATTCTATTTAGTGGTTGTAAAGCTTTTTGGACACGTAAATGAACATTGCCCTCCTACCCTGGGAAATGTTCAGTCATCATGTCTTCAAAAAATGTTTTTCTGCCTCCTTTTTCTCCCCTTTCTGGGACTCCAATTACATGCATGTTGACTGTTTGATATTGTATCACAGATCTCTGGGAGTTTGTTCCTTTTTCTTCAGTTTTTTTCTCTGTTCTTTATCCTGGGTAATTCTTATTATCTTAAAATTCATTGATTCTCTCTTCTGTCATTTAAAATCTGCTGTTGAGCTCCTTTTGTGAATTTTTAATTTCAGTTACTATGCTTTCTGACTCTATAATTTCCACTTGGTTCTTTCCTATAGTTTTAGTGTCTCTGTAGACAGGCCCTATTTGTTCATCCATTACTATCACATTTCTTTTACTTTTTTGAAAGTACTTATCATAGCAGATTTGAAGTCTGACCATTAGATCAATATATGGGCCTGCTCAGAATCAGGTTCTATATATTGCATTTTTGCTCTTACAGTGTGGATCATTCATCTTCCTACTTCTTTGTATATCTAGTAATTGTTGGAAGAAAACTGGCCATTGTAAATAATACAATGTAGTGCTTTAGAATCTGTTTTGTTCTTCTGGGGACTGCTGTTTTTATTTTAGTAGATAATTAACTTTCCTAGTCTGAAGCTTCCAAACCTTTCATGGTCAGCCCTCCCCAATCCATGTCTACAGCTGATGTTTCTGCTTGCTTTTTTTTTCAGCTTCCAGTTGCTACTAATCAAGTCTGGCCCTCAAGAGGTTTCCTCTGAAGCAGTGTAGTATGGAAGTCAGCTAAGGATCTGAACCAAATTTTTTCTCAGATTTGGGGGTTAACCCTCTCTTTGGTTTCCTTGTTTTTAAAGTGCCTCAGCTAAATTTCCTAATGCTTTGCCTGTCCTCAGTTCTGTCCTTTGACACCTCAAGCCAGTAAGAGTTCTGCTTTCTATTGCTTATACTATATGGTTTGGGAAATGTAGTCAGTTGAAGGTATAATAAATGAAAAATCTCACCAGATGCAGTACTGTCTTTCCAGGATAATTTCCTTCTAGTTTCTTTCTTTACCTGGATAGGCTCTCCGGAGTCTCATATATGTATGTGTACTTTAGTGATCATCTAGGGATTTGGAATTTTTATATCTTATTTCCAAATCATTTTCCATCTCAAGGATACAAAGATATTCTATACTTTCCTATAAAACTTTGATTTTTTTGCATTTTACATTTAATTCTTTAATAAATCTAAAATTATTTTTGTGTAGAGTAGGGATACAATTTTATTTTTTTCATGTGGTAACTCAATTGGCTTTCCTTTCTTTAGTGATCTGCCTGCAATACCATCAATGTCATAAGTGTCCATATATGTTGACTGTTTCTGGGCTTTTCCTTCTCTTCCATTTGTCAGTATGTAAATTAGATTTCTGTTACTTTAAAAAATAAACCCTGAGATAAGTCAACTTAAGAAGAGGAAAGGCTTATTTTGGCTCACAGTTTTGAAGGTTTTAGTCCATGACCAGACCCCATTGCTTTGGGCCTGTTGTGGTATAGTACACCATAGCAGGAGTGTGTGGCACAAGAAGTTGCTTATCTCAAGGCAGGATGGGAAAAGAGTTAGAGGAAAAGGCTGGGGTTCTAATATCCCCTTCAAAGGTTATGTCCCCAGAGATCAGAAGATCTCCCACTAGGACCCACCTCTTAAAGATTCCACCACTTTCCAACAATACCATGGGCTGTGGATCAACTCCTTAACATATGGACCTTTGGGTGAAAGTTGTATAAATCATAGCAGTGAGTTTATCTCTTTGTTAATACTATACTGCATTAATTATTACAGAATTTTAATAAATTCTTTTTGGAGCGGGGCACTGGTGATTGAACTCGGGGGCACTCGATGACTAGGTCACATCCTAGCCCTATCTTGTATTGTATTTAGAGACAGAGTCTCACCGAGTTGCTGAGTGCCTTACTGTTGCTGAGGCTGGCTTTGAACTTGTGATCCTCCTGACTCAGCCTCCTGAGCTGCTGGGATGACAGGTGTGCGATCCCTTGCCCAGGCATAAATTATTGATATTTGGTAGATCAAGTCCATCTTCTTTATCTTTGACAGCAATATCTTTGCTATTCTTATACTCTTCAACATATATTTATGAATCAATTTGTCAAGTTCCTCAAAAAACTCTGTTTGGATTTTGTTTGGAATTATATTCCATGCATAGACCAGTTGGAAGAACTGACATTTTTAGGATATTGAGTCTTCCAATCATTAACACAGTTGTTCTCTTCATTTATTTAGGTTTTATTTTTTAATAAAGTTTAATTTTTTTCTATAAAAGCCTTAAAGGATAAACTCTTGAGTAAGCCAATAATTATCGGTGTCTATTAACACAAGGCAGAATGATATCTTGTAGGCATTTTGGGATTAGGGAAGTCAGTACAAGGATCTAAGAAGTTTAACTTGGCTTCTATGATGTTTTTAGTACATTTGCAATATTTGTGAGAAAAAATATTTAGAGAACAGAGTAACTGATAGTGGACACTTACCCCAGCGTTAATGTAAATAGGAATAAATATCCAACCAAGAACAAAGACCATAAATATAGTCTGAAACCAAGAAGAACAATTAAATTAGCGGCTCATCTAGTTCAAGATCTTAAATGAGATGCAAGCTTAGTTATTATTACTTTTCAGCCTGATAGATATGTCATTACCTGGGACTTACAAAGAAGATCCAAGAATACACCTCTCAGAACAAAGAACTTCATTTTCAGGAACAAGATCTTTGCTTATGAAAGATCCTTTTTAAAAATATTTATTTATTTATTTACTTTTGGTACTTGCAATTGAACCCAGGGCACTTTACCAATGAGTTATTTCCCCAGTCCTTTTGACTTGTTTAAAATTTGAGACAGGGTCTCACCAGTTGCTGAGGGTCTTGCTACATTTCTGAGACTGGCCTGAACTTGTGAACCTCCTGCCTTAGCCTCCCACGTAGCTGGGATTATATGGGTAGACCATGTGCCAGGTATCTATAAAAGACTCTTAATCTGGGGAAGTAAACTGAGCCTATTTCCAAGGTATTTATTTTTAATTTATTGTTAGTCCTGACAGGAATGAGGGTGGCTTATATTTTAATATATTTAAAATATTGTTGAAAAATAAGAAAACATTCAGGGAAAAGGGAGAGAAACTATGTTAAAGTGTCATACAGTTGAAATTAAGTAACAAATTTGGTTCTGGATTTATTTACAAAGAAGGGGTAATGTTAGCTGAATATATGAATAAAAAAGATGTTTGAAAATTCTGAGAACATAATAGTAATGAAGAACAGGTTATTAGATTTTGACTCTGTAGAAGTATTCTCTATTTTTTGTAGAGTATAAGTACAAAGATGAGACTAAAAATTGTGGAGCTTTCTGATTAATAAATAAATTAAAAATTCATCTATAATTTGGGTGAATGAATTCTATTTCCTACAACAAATATATTTCATAAATTAAATAAATAATCCAATGTTTTATATGTTTTATGGTTGGAACTGGATTTCTGTGAGATTACTTAGAAGATTTATAGTAACTAGCTGAATTTCTCAAAGAGCTTGGTTGAACCCATTCTCAATATATACTGCAAAGATGAACATATATGCACAGATATGTCTATACATACATACATATATGTACATATAAATACACACATATGTCTATATGTACATCATATACATGTAGATATATATTTAAATGTTAATATGATCTTTTCCCTACCTGACCAATATCCTAACAGTTCTTTGTTCATTGTGTTCCTGTGGTTGTAGGAATATAAATATTCTGTTTCTTCATTTACTAAGAATGAAAACCAACACAATCCTTTTAAAAAATCAAACACATAGTTCCTTTCCCCCACAACTTCTCAAGAATTTTTTCATAGTTACTCAAGGTTGCAAGCAAGTTTTTAAGTTTATGAGTTTTATTTGGACAACAATAATTGTGGAGGTTAGTTGCTGCAAAAGGTATACTTACATTCCATTCAAAGGCCCCAATAGCAATCCCTGAAGATGCTCCTATTCCAGACAGGCCTATAAAGTGGCCACTGCCAATATGTGTAGCAAAAATGGAAGTACCTATCTGAAAATAAAAAGATAAATACATATCAGAACTAAGTAATAATTAGTTTTCACAAATGCAAACTTCCACTGAATTTCACATTTTTTCAAAAATTCCTTGGACAGAATTCCCATTTATGTTTTTTCTATACATCCCCTAACCATGAATTAGAATCCAAGTAAAGAGGAAGAAAATGAAAAAAGTAGAATAGTCATACTTACGTTGTCATTTTTCACAAGCTCCATTAATGTAATTTCTCAAAGCAGAAATATTAGTAGAAGTATGAATTTGTTTGAAATAATTTAAAACTGTAAACAATATAACTGTTTGTGAGACTGGTTAAAATGCTAAGTTACATGATTGTGATGAAGTACAATGTAGCATACAGAAGGAATAAGGTAGTTCTATTAAGTGATAAAATAAGATAAATAATCTAGGTGTGGTAATACATGCCTATAATCTCAGCAGCTCAGGAGGCTGAGACAGGAAGATTGCAAGTTCAAAGTCAGCCTCAGCAACTTAGTGAGGCCTTAAGCAACTTAGCAAGACTCTATCTCAAAATAAAAAAGGCTGTGGATGTGGCTCAGTGGTTGAGTGCCCCTGGGTTCAATCCCTGGCACACAAAAAAAGGTAAATTATATATGTATATAATTTATATTATATTTATATATTATATTTATATTATAAATTATATTATAATTTATATATAATTTATATTATAAATTATTATTATAATTTATTTATTAAAATAAATATTTATATATTATATATTATATATTATATATTATATTTATATTATAAATTTCTAAAATTGTGTATTTTACATTTGTGCACATATATATTTATATATGTGTGGGTGTAACATGCTTCTGGGGCTAGAATTATGGTTACAGAGATGAAGTGGGGAGAATATTTCAAGCTCTGTACTTGGACTGTAATTTTTTTTGTTTTACAACCAACATGTTACTTTCAAAATGAAAAAGTCCTAGAGGCATGTAAAAGGAACAAAATACCTCCAAAACCAGTAATAACTTCTGAATAGAGTGGAGGCACCCGCTCCATTTAAAACTGTAATTCAACTATCATGTCATCAGCATCAGACACATTTAAAACCAAATTGTCAAGAGAGGCTGAAAACAAGAAAGGCTTTTAGGTAAATGAAACCAAGAAGAAAACAGCATTGGCAATATTAACATAAAGTAGCACACAAGACCAAAAAGGTTTAGAGGTGTCCGATAAAAGGCAAGGAAATCTAAAAGAGACATGTAACAAGTACTCAAGTAATGGTAGTTATTTTTACTCTTAAGGATGTTTACATTTACCATAATATGAAAAATTATATAAAGTGTAAATTGCCTAGTAATGCAGGGCATAAGTAGTGGAATACCCATATAATATAATACTATGTAACTGCATATACATATAAAATCTATATATCTGTTTATCAATCATGAAAGTTGTTTATCAATCATGAAAGTTGTACTCATTTACATGAGTAAATGAAAAGATGGATTATAAAGTAAAATTACTCATTATTTCAATAATAATAATAATTGTTATTATTTATTTAGTTTTTGGTACCGGGGATTGAATCCAGGGGTGCTTAACCACTGTGCCACATCCCCAGCCCTTTTAAAAAATATTTTATTTAGAGATAGGGTCTCACTGAGTTGCTTAGGGTCTTGCTAAGTTGCTGAGGTTAGTTGGCCTTGAACTTTTGATCTTCCTTCCTCAGCCTCCTGAGCTCCTAGGATTACAGGCATGCACCACCACACCTGGCTCAATAATTATTAATTAATGTCCATTGCCAGCTAAGGGCCAGATACAATGTTGTAGGTATTAAACATACAGTAGCAAATAAAATATACAAAGTCCTATCTCTGCCCTCTTGAAGCTAACACTCTTTTGGGATGAAGAGAAACAATAAACATAATATATTGTGGATTTATTTTATATCATAGGAAACAGTAATAAGTACTACAGAGAAAAGGAAGGTTGGGAAAGTGGATAAGGGCTGTCAGGGTAGAATGTCCTGAGAAAAGGGCTAAGGATTACCAGAAGAGCTGACAGAGCAAGCTGTGGGGATATGCAGGGAGAGAGCATCCATGTAGAGGCAGCAACAGATGGAAAGGCACTGGGACAGGAGCGTTCGAGAGCACTGGCCAGAATTGGGGACAGGCATCCTTAGAGGCAAGGCCTGAGAGGAAAGGAGGTATAGATCATCTGTGGCCTGATGTAGGTCATTATGACAGTTGGGGTTTCATTCTGGGTGAGTTGAGAGTCCGTGGAAGGTTCTAAGCAGAAAAGCATCATTGTCTGATTTAAGTTCTAACAGACACCCTTTAGTTGTTTGTTTATTTTTTTTGAGACTAGGTATAGAGGAGCAAAGGTAGAAGGAGGGAGTCTAAAGAAGAGGTTGTTATAATTAATCAGGTGAGAGATGATGGTAGCTCAGAGTTGAAGGTAGAGTGGATGAGAACTGCTCAGACTCCAGATGTATTTTTTAGATTGAGTCACAGAATTTCTTGTTGGATAGGATGTTGGATGTGAGAGAAAAATAAAGGTTTAAGATGACTCCAAGTTTGTGAACCCCAGCAGTCAGACGGATGGAGTTGCTATTAAGGAGGATGAAGTAGATGGCAGGAGGAGCAGATTTGCAGAGGAAAATCCAGAGTTCCCTTTGTGACATGTTCAGTGTGAGATCCTTGCTGCACCTTTCAAGTAAAGATATCAAATAGCTAACTCCAGTACTGAGTTGAAGGGAGAGATCTGGGCTAGGGATAAAACATTGGGATTTACTAGCATGTGATATGTATTTAAAGCCACAAGACTAGATTAAATTGTCAAGTGAGGAGTGTAACTGGAGAAAAGAAGGTAGAGGACTTGGGGACCCCCAGAAGTTCTGAGGGGATCTAAAATTTTCTCAAATGTCCTAAAAATCTGGGGAAACAGGTAAGAACCTGCAATAGAGTCTGAGCAGAATCTAGTGAAGCTGAAGAAATAAGGAGGGATGAGAGCCTGAGAACCAGGCATTGGGAGAGGCAGAGGATTGAGGGTTTCAGATGCCACAGCTCAATGAGGTAAGATGAGAACTGAGAAGTTACCACAAAAATAGGTGATGTGGAGGTAACTGGGGACCATGACAAGAGCTATTGATATCTGTCGATATTTGCTGATTGAACAAAAATATGAAAGAAGAAAGAAAGAGTGGCAAACTTTTTCTTGCATTCCAATTTCTTTTAATGTATTTTGTTTACTAACAATAATAATGAAAAATAAATTGATAAATCAAAATATGTGCAAACATTAGGAGGTTACAGCATATCAATATCTTCCAAAAACCATTACAAGTCTCACAGTTATACAAGGTAACATGGACAGCAGATTCTTTTTCTGGGAACAGAAAACATCTCTGTAAGACCACAATGTGGCTCTTACCAAAGACGAGGCTTTATAGCTCAGAAGGAGATAATGTTGTTAGAATCTTCCATCAAAAAATAAACTAAGTAGGAGGCCCAGTGCAAATAGCTCTTTGCTACATAAATCTCTTCCTAAACTGGGTTTATAAAAAAGAAAATTAAAGCATAATGCAGAGAGTTAAAAAGAGCTTTCTCCCAAATCTCCCAGATAACAGAAGCAAGGCCTCTTTAACGTTGCTTGATCCATCAGTTAATGACTGTGCTTTCCTGTTTCCTTTGAATAAAGACACTTTCTTCTCTAGAGACATGGAGGTTATCCTGATGTGAAAACCCAAATTCTTGCCGTAAGACTGGTTAATATTTGAGGACAAAGAATAAATGACTAAATAAGGGCCTGTGTTTTGCACAATTTTCTAAACATATCTTAAATTCCAATGTGGGAAATGTATGTATATTTTTACATAAGTTATGCTTGGCATCTTCCTTCTCCCCAGGGTGCCCCTACCCATCCCAGTAGAGATACATGGCTATAAGAAGGGCAACTGCCTCCATTACTATGGGAGTTTTTTGAGTCATTCCTCTTGAACCAATCATTTTTTTAAAAATTCATTTATTCTAATTAGGTATACACGACAGCAGAATGCATTTTGATTCATTGTACATAAATGGAGCACAACTTTTCATTTCTCTGCTTGTACATGATATAGTCGTACCATATGTGCAGTCATACATGTACCTAGAGCAATGATGTTCATCTCATTCCACCATCTTTCCTGCCCCCATGTCCCTCCCTCCTCCCACCCCTGTGACCAAAGTTCCTCCATTCTTCCCATACCCACTCCCCAATTATGGATCAGCATCCACTTATCAGAGAGAACATTCGGCCTTTGGTTTGGGGGGATTGGCTTACTTTGCTTAGCATCATATTCTCCAACACCATCCATTTACCTGAAAAAGCCACAATTTTATTCTCTTTTAATGCTGAGTAATATTCCATTGTATGTATATATACCACAGTTTCTTTATCTATTCATCTATTGCAGGACATTTAGGTTGGTTCCACAGTTTAGCTATTGTGAATTGAGCTGCTATAAACATTGAAGTGGCTGTATCACTGTAGTATGCTGTTTTTAAGTCCTTTGGGTATAGACTGAGGAGTGGGATAGCTGGGTCAAATGGTGGTTCCATTCCACGTTTTCTAAGGAATCTCCATACTGTTTTCCAGATTGTTTGCACCAATTTGCAGTCCCACCAGCAATGTAAGAGTGTGACTTTCCCCCACATCATTGCAAACACTTATTGTTGTTTGTATTCTTGATAATTGCCATTCTGACCGGCATGAGATGAAATCTTAGTTTTGACTTGCATTTCTCTAATTGCTAGAGATGTTGAACATTTTTAAAATATATATTTGTTGATTGATCCTATATCTTCTTCTGAGAAGTGTCCATTCAGCTCCTTACCCCATTTGTTGATTGGGTTGTTTGTTTTTTTGGTGTTAAGATTTTTTGAGTCTTTATATATCCTGGAGATTAGTGCTCTACCTGATGTGCGTGTGGCAAAAATTTGCTCCCAGAATGTAGGCTCTCCCTTCACCCCATTGATTGTTTCTTTTGCTGAGAAGAAACTTTTTAGTTTGAATCCATCCCATTTATTGATTCTTGATTTTATTTCTTGCACTTTAGGAGTCTTGTTAAGGAAGTCAGGGCCTAATCCAATGTGATGAAGGTTTGGTCCTACGTGATGAAGGTTTGGTCCTACTTTTTCTTTTATTAGGTGCAAGGTCTCTGGTCTAATTCCTAGGTTCTTGATTTACTTTGAGTTGAGTTTTGTGCATGGTGAGAGATAGGGGTTTAGTTTCATTTTGTTGCATATGGATTTCCAGTATTCCCAGCACCATTTGTTGAAGAGACTATCTTTTCTCCAATGTAAGTTTTTAGTGCTTTTGTCTAGTGTGAGATAACTGTATTTATGTGGGTTTGTCTCTGTGTCTTCTATTCTAGACCATTGGTCTACATGTCTATTTTGGTGCCAATACCATGATATTTTTGTTACTATAGCTTTGTAGTATAGTTTAAGGTCTGGCATTATGATGCCTTCTGCATCACTCTTCTTGCTAAGGATTGCCTCTTATTTTTCCAAATGAATTTCATTAAAATCATGAAATTTTATATTTTTTATATTTTATATTTCTATAAGGAATGATGTTGGAATTTTAACTGGAATAGCATTAAATCTGTAGAGCACTTTAGGTAGTATGGCCATTTTGACAATATTGATTCTGCCTATCCAAGAGCATGGGAGCTCTTTCTGTCTTCTAAGATCTTCTTCAACTTCTTTCTTCAGTGTCCTGTAGTTTTCATTGTAGAGGTCTTTCACCTCATTTGTTAGATTGATTCCCAAGTATTTTTTTTCCAAGTTTTTTTTTTTTGAGGCTATTGTGAGTGGAGTAGTTTTTCTAATTTCTCTTTCAGAGGATTCATCACTGATGTATAGAAATGCCTTTGATTTGTGGGTGTTGATTTTTATACCCTGCTACTTTGCTGAATTCATTTATTAATTCTAGAAGTTTTCTGGTGGAATTTCTTGGATCCTTTAAGTATAGAATCATGTCATTGGCAAATAATGATAGTTTGAATTCTTCTTTTCCTATTCATATACCTTTAATTTCTTTCATCTATCTAATTGCTCTGGCTAGAGTTTCAAGGACTATGTTGAATAGCAGTGGTGAAAAAGGGCATCCCTGTCTTTAGAGTTCACATTTATGTTCCAATTTTTAGGGAATGCTTCCAATTTTTCTCCCTTTAAGATGATGTTGGCCTTGGTTTTAAAATCATGAGTTTTAGTAATTTGGGTTTCTCTCTCCTTTTTTTCATTAGAGTGGCTAAGGGTTTGTCAATTTTATTTATTTTTCAAAGAACCAGCTTTTTGTTTTGTCGATTTTTTGAATTATTTCTTTTGTTTCAATTTCACTGATTTTAGCCCTGATTTTTTTTTTTGGTACCAAGGATTGAATTTAGGGGTACTCGACCACTGAGCCACATCCCCAGCCCTATTTTGTGTTTTATGTAGAGACAGGGTCTCACTGAGTTGCTTAGCACCTCCCTGTTGCTGAGGCTGGCTTTGAACTTGTGATTCTCCTGTCTCAGCCTCCCAAAGTGCTGAGATTACAAGTGTGAGCCACCACGCCTGGCTTCAGCCCTGATTTTAATTATTTCCTGTCTTCTACCTTTTTTTTTGATGTTGGTCTGTTCCCCCTTTTTTAGGGTTTTGAGATGTAGTGTCAGGTCATTTATTTGTTGACATTTTCTTCTCTTAATGAATGAGCTTAATGCAATGAACTTTCCTCTTAGCACCACTGCCTTCATAGTGTCCCAGAGATTTTGATATGTTTTGATATGTTGTATTGGAGTTCTCATTTACTTCTAAGAATTTTTTTTATCCTCTCCCTGATGTCTTCTGTTATCCATGAGTCATTCAATAGCATATTATTGAGTCTCCAGGTGTTGGAGTAGTTTCTATTTTTTAAGCTGTCATTGATTTCTAATTTTATTCCAATCATGATCAGATAGAATGCAGGGTGGTATCTCTACTTTTTGTATTTGCTAAGACTTGCTTTGTGGCATAGCATATGATCTATTTTGGAGAAGGATCCATGTATTGCTGAGAAAAAAGCATATTCGCTTGTTGATGGATGAAATATTCTATATATGTTTGTTAAGTCTAAATTATTGCCAATCACTTTTTATAATCAATAAATTAACATGCAAACAACAAAAAGTGTTTCTACCTTTAACCCTACTTCCCTTCATCTAGGTGGGAGCATCTATGGTACTCTGCACCTCCATGTTTTGGTGTATGCTGTTTCCTCTGCAAGGAATGCCCTCACATTTTACCTACCTAGAAAACACTCCATCTCCAAATGCTGCTCACACAATCTCACCTCTTTAATACCTTTCCTATATTGAATCGCCCATCAAACCACATCTGGTCTGTGTACTTCCTAATAAACTTCTTGTCCTGCACTATAATATACTCTAATTAATTAAATATGTATCCTACTCTCATTCTTGAGTTTGCTTTTCCATATGACAGGGTGGTCTATTTTCTACCTATGTCCCAGGACCTAGAACAATGCCATGTATGCACTGGGCACCTAATAAATGGTTATTAAACTAAATTGAGTTGAATGGGAACATTTGGGTTAAGAAAATACTTAAAGAGTTGCCTGACTTAGCAACTTCAAATTATTTTGGGTATAAGACATCTGCATTAAAGTAATAAACAAGCTAACAAACAGCTCCCTAAGTGGATTGCCACATGCAAAGTTTACTCACCAAACACCATGATAGATTTTTGCCAGCCAGGAAGAAGTCTTTTATTGTTGCACGACTACTTGACATTACAGCCTAAAATAAAAATAAAAACACCCCAGTGGAATATAAGAAGCCAAACTACTCCAAAGACACAGGTCTCTCAAAGAGATGACCTTCACTTTTCCCCAAATTCATTCTTCCCTTCTTTCTTTTTAGAAATAGAATCTGCTATACCCTGCAGTAGAGGAGAGTCATGGCTGCCTAGCTGGAGACTATTATCTCTTCCAGCTATGAGACTCTATACTCTTGTGAAAAAGATTGCTTTATCCACCCCCTCTTCAAATAGTTAGTTAGTACAACAGCTTCTGGTGGAGTCTGCAAGACTACTGAGTAATCAAGAATAGTAAATGTTCCTGAACATATGCCTAGCTTCTTCCAGGTGAGGAGTCACACTGTCATTACTGCGGTATTCTTCCAATTTATCAAGTCCTTACTACTACTCTGATTCTTAGATCTGGTATGATCAAAAGATAATATAGAGGGTTTTCTGCGTTTTCCACGACTAGCATGAGCTAAGGATGACAGCTGGTTAATAGAAATAGCTTTCCATGGAAAGAGTGAACTTGCTGCCACCATTCAAGGTATCTGCATTTTAAAGGCATTCTCTTCATGTCATAAAGCCTTAAACACAACAAGTAACGCTCTAACTTAACGTATATTAAATCAGTCTAACTTCAGTAAATATTTATAAAGGTCCTAGTATAGCATAGCTAACCCTTCTTGAGAAAGGTGTCAGCTGTATGTAGGTAGAGGTACATGAGATTTGAAATTTACAAAATATTCTAAGAGAAATGAAATCATTCTTTATTTCCATTAAAAAAGAACAAAGTAGAGATTCTGGCAAGAAGGTGACTTTAGCACATATCCATAATTCTTTCTTCCTCCCTACTCTCCTTCTGGGAATAATCCAACAAACCACAACAGCTAGATTGTGGGGAAGATGCATCCAACACTTCCTAAAAGATCTCTGGACTGAAATTGATAGAAACAAAAGCCCAAAACATGTATATATCTGCCCTACTTAACATCCTGTAGAAGCTAAGGCACCAATAATGAAGACTGACTTCCCAGTTTAATAGGAGGGCTCAGCAGATTTGTATTTGTAAGTATTTGTAAGGAATCCATCTATGCAAATATTTATTTCAATTCAGAGGGAAAAGGGTGATTTATTTAATAACTGGAATAAAATAAATCTAGACTCCTCCCATATAAAAGGCAAATTCCAGATGATCCAGAGATTTTGATATTTTATAAAAAACCTACAAAATATTAGAAAAAATTAGAATAATATTTGTGCAGTTTTAGAGTAAAGGAATAAGATTCATTTCTTTTTTCTTTTTGGTACTGAGGACTGAACTCAGGAGTACTCAACCACTGAGCCACATCCCCAGCCCTATTTTGTGTTTATTTAGAGACTGAATTTGTTAGCACCTCGCCGTTGCTGAGGCTGGCTTTGAATGCAGTTCTCCTATCTCAGCCTCCCAAAGTGCTGGGATTACAAGCATGCACCACCATTCTTTTTCAATTTTTGGTACTGGAAATTGAACCCAGGAGTGCTTAACTACTAAGCCACATTACAGCCCTTTATATTTTTTCATTGTAAGACAAGGTCTCACTAAGTTTCTTAGTGCCTTGCTAAGTTGCTGAGGTTGGCTTTGAAGTTGTGATCCTCCTGGCTCTGCCTCCTGAGCTGCTGGGATTACAGGTGTGTGCCACTGCACCTGGAAGGTATATGATTCTAAGCCAGGCAAAAAATATAGAAGATATAAAAGAAGAGAGATAGTTGGTGTCTTTAAAGAAAACAAAAACTCAAATGACAAAAAGACACCATTAACAGGTCTGGACCAGTGGTTCTCAAGGAGCGGTGACTTGCCCTATCCTTCCAGGGAACATCTGGCAACATTTGGAGACATTTTTGGTTGTCGCAACCAGGTAAGGGTCAGGGATTCTTCTAAGTATTGGCAATGTACGGGACAGACCCCTTTCCAAGTGGAATTATCCAGCCTCCAGTCAGTAGTGTTGGGGTTGAGAAACATTTGTTTAGACATGATAGTTTAGAAAAAATATTAGTGGTTCAAAGGAAGGATAAATTGATAAAAGCAAAGTCAAACAATGTCATTCAAAAACAGGCAATAAACTGGCTATTCTCATAAGAGAAAAATCAGAGGACAGTAAACTCATGAAAAAATGCTTAGTCTTACTCCGAGTTTGAAAAGCATAAATTAAAGCTTTGATGAGATACTACTGTTCATGCATCAGACTGGCAAAACAAACAAAAATTAGATAAGGCTGGTAAGGGCTTGGGGAAAGAGCATGCTCATAAGCTGCTTGTGAGAAATGAAAATTTCAGCTACCTTTGGGGATTGTCATTTAGTAGAGTCTTTTAAATTTTAAAGTAAACATACTCTTCTGACTCAGCAATTCCATTTTGGGAATCTGCTACATGAGTTAACAAGAAACAATACATAAAAGAAACACACTTGATAACAAATCAAAGGGTCAATTAGTAGAGAAGAACTGAATAGTATGTTTGTATTACTATTATGTAGCTAATTAAAACATGACTTAGATCTATATCTATTGACTTGTAGGACTCTATAATAAATAATGAAGTGAAAAACAGCAAGCTTCAGAGTAATGTGTATAATATGATTCCATTTGTTTTTGAAGACAACACTAAAACTCTATATGTGTCTGTATATGCCCATAGCACTGAAAAAGGGGAGGTAGGATACACAGTCCCTGGCTATCTCAGAGAGATGGGAATGGGCTGGGAAGGAAAAGTAACTTCTTCCTGGATATCTGCATATGTTTTATGGCTCCCAGAAGAAGAGCAGAAACAGCAGGTTTCCTTTGGAAGTGACGAGATGGCTTACTAGTTCTCTCACCTCCGCCAGACAGAAGCCTCAATTGGTGCCAAGAGCAAGCTGTGTGGAGGCTCCCTAAACAATAAGGGAACTGGGATAAGGATTTCCAAACAGGTGGTCGTTACTCAGAGCCCCTGCCCAGGCCATCTAATAATTGAGGCCATTGAAAAAAGGAAAATAATTTGTTTGAATGATCTGGATAAACACTTCAGGCTTGCCTTTTACTTTTGGGATAAAAGGCCTATGCAGTCATCCTTTGGTGTATGTAAGAGATTGGTTTCAGGAGTCCCCATGGATACCAAAATCTGAGGATGTTTAAGTTCCTTATATAAAATGGTGTAGCATTTGTATATAACCTATATAATATTCCCATATACTTTAAATCATCTCTAGATTACTTCTACCTAACACAATGTAAGTGCTACAATACAACACTGTATTGTTGAAAAAATAATGAAAAAAATGTTTCTACATATTCAGCACAGATTTAAAAAAAACTTTCAGTTGGTGAATTTGTGGATTCAAAACCCTTGGATGTGAAAAGTCAACTGCATTTTTTCTTCTAGTACAAAGTTCTTTAATTAGGATAGAGTTTGTATCTTCATTAGTCCATCTGCCCAATAAAGAAATGACTCACTGTAAGATTACCATCATCATCAATATGCTTATCATAACAAGGAGTACTTATGAAATACTCCTAAGGTTTTAGGTTCCAGGCAGAGGATACAGGAGCATTTGACCTGTTTGATT
Source organism: Geosciurus inauris (assembly GCA_004024805.1). Classification (NCBI taxonomy): domain Eukaryota; kingdom Metazoa; phylum Chordata; class Mammalia; order Rodentia; family Sciuridae; genus Geosciurus; species Geosciurus inauris. The sequence goes on along the minus strand of PVHX01010709.1, from coordinate 15,079 downwards.
ATTCAGAGGGTGACAGGGCATGTAAGCAAGTGACGATGAAGGATGGCTTTGCTGATAAGGAAGGGTGCTTACTCTTGGCAGGAAGGGTAAGTAGAGGCTAAGCAAAGGAAGGGTGGAGAGGTCTCTTCTCAGGGTTGCACAGAGGCAGGGGCCAGGATGCTAGGTATTGACAAGGCACTGTCAGGGAGGGGTCAAACCCATCCAGAGTCCCAGGCTCCGCCCTCCCCCCCGGAGATGTAT